>OZ038394.1:19280849-19455849 GCA_964036045.1 Eutreptiella sp. 'Long Island Sound 2002'
CGCGTGCCACGCTCTTGCCGCCCACTGTCGCGGTCTTCGTCGCCGAGGGGCATTGCTGGCACCGCACGCGGGACAATGCAGCTTGTGTCTCTGCTGCTGTACATGATGGCGGTCCGCGGCGGTGCGCTTGTGCGACGGTGACTGCCATGTCGGTTACAGTGACGGAGCTTGCGGAGTGCAGCAGCGATGTGCCTCTGGATATAGCCCCTGGAGGCTGCCGGCATCAGCGCTCTGCTCCGCTTACAAAGCAGGGCAGTCTCTGGCTCCTCGGCTGTGTGTGTTCGGAATGCCGCTGACAAGGAACCCGGCTGAGGGCGCATGCAGGATGGTGTTGCGCCTGCCGCTAATGTGGACCTCTGCTTACACGGCTATGAGAGTGCTGTTGCGTGCACTGCTGGTGTGCTGCGAGCATCCCCGACTTTAGCCGGGAGGGGCAACGCCCTGTGGCAATATACCCCCATAAACTGAAGCGTGCCCTGCACCAGTGCACGAGGGGGCAGGGCCTCTGGAGTTGGGGTTACAATGCGACGTGCAACCCGGCAAGAACGCAGGAAAGGTACCATGGCTCTGTGGCCCTGGACAGTGGAGAGCGTGTGGTTACTCGGCTGTGTGCGCTCGGGATGCCGCTGACAAGGAGCCCGGCTCAGAGCGCATGCAGGATGGTGCTGCGCCTGCCGCTACTGTGGACCTCTGCGTACACGGATGTGAGAGTGCTGTTGCGTGCACTGCGGATGTGCTGCGAGCATCCCCGACTTTAGCCGGGAGGGGCAATGCCCTGTTGCGATATACCCCCATAAACTGAAGCATGCCCTGCACCAGTGCGGGAGGGGGCAGGGCCTCTGGAGCTGGGGTTACAGTGCGACGTGCGGCCTGACAAGAACGCAGAGTCATGTACGGCGTCATGTTACGGGCCCTGCGGAGGTGCAGGAGGGGGCGTGGCCCCTGGTATCTGGGATACAGAGGAAAGTATGGCCCTGCGCAAAGGCAGGAGGGGTACTACAGTACCCTTGGTGGTTTGTACGTGGGTGCGACGACTGCATTGCGAGAGGTAACGTCGGTCCGATGAAGTGTGCAGCCAGCGTACATAGACACCGGAGCGCGATGTGCGGAGAATCAAGTAGAGACGTGCATGCCTCGATCGGATGTGTAAGCCTTGATTGCTGGTGTGGGTCGGCGTGCTATTGCATGTGCTGTTGTATGTTCGTTGTATAGCAATGCCGCCACTTCAAGGAGCCGTCCGCCCGGACACGCTGGGGTCCTGGGTGTCTGTGTCGCGCGGCAGTGATGGCACAGGTGCCTTGCTGAAGTGGAAGGACATCGACGGGGCTGTGAAGGACATCGAGTACCAGGAGGTCGTGTCCAAGGCCGCTGATCAAGCCTGGAGAGCACCGTCTCGGTTACTGGCTCTGCACCTATTGACGGACATGCTGATCCCAGAGTTGCTTCGAGCTAACCTGCAGGCGTCTGACGAGCTCTGCGCGGTGCGGTCGTATGGTGCAGCTCTTGCCATGTTGCCAGGCCCTGACCAGCGACGGATTCTGAGGGAGGCCGGCTGTGATGAGGACGCAGACCTGACCACGATGGAGGGCATTCCCTTGATCAAGAAGCTGGAGGTCGCGTTCAAAGTGGTGGCGGGTACGATGCGTCCGTCTGAAAAATATGCTGGATACGATGTACACAAGCAGTTCCAAGCATCGGAGTGGAACCAGCCGTTGTGGCGTCCCCAGATTGTGCGCGCAATGACGGAATGTGGGTTTGAGGTCCCTGATCGCCCAGCAGCAGCACAGCCGCCAAAGTCCAAACCGTTGACGGAGGATGGGAACATTGACGAACAGAAAGCCCAGTCCCGCAAGGTCATGCAGAAGTTCGCCCCGCAGGACACGTCCGAGATGGGAGTATGGTACAGGGTAGTGCTGGACCACTGGGACTACATCCGTACCACCAACACCAAAGTCAAAGTCATGGACATCATGCAAGGAGAGTTGGACGATGTGCCCGAAGCCATGCAGCAAGTGCTTGATGACCAGAACACCGCTGACGGGATGGGCATCATCGATGATTGCGTCACAAATATCGTTCGGGAGATCGTCCGGTTGCGCAACGAGAGGGAGCGCTTGGGCGTGCAAGAGAGGGCGAGGGATGCTGAAGTGGAACGTGAGCGCAAGCGCGAGGCCGACCGACAGCGCCGTGAGGATCAGCGCAAGCGAGACGATGACCAGAAAGCCAAAGACCGGGCAGCAGCGGTCAGGGCGGCAGCAGTCAGGGTTGACGCAGACGGCGACGACACAGCGGGGGCGGAGCAGAAGGATACACAGCACCAGAGGGAGCTGCACAAGCTCCATAAGCAGCTCAGAGCCCTGAAGCACGGTGAGGATTGGTCGGGGTCGGAAGATGAAAAGAAAGGCGCAGACTACCAGGATGTCACGACCGCCTCGCAGAGCATTGATGTGATCACCTTGACATGCCTCAGAGGGGCAGATCCAGCCACAATCGCCAAGTTCGTCAATGCCGAGTTCACCTTCAACAACCTCGCGAACATGTACTTCTTGCTGGCTGGGGCGTGCGATGGCAAGGCCCAAGACCGACTGCACCTCTGTGTGGATGCCGCCTCAGTGCGGCGCATGTTTCCAGACGGACAGGAGGAACGCCGCTTGAAGATCCGAAGAGCAGCGGTATCAGTGGTCGTGTCGAGGTCCAGGCATATGCAGGCTCTGGCGCAGGCGATTCGCAGTCAGCCCGAGCACCCGACGGCCAAGGGCAAGGGCATCTCTGCAGGCCAAAAGTTCTATGAGCAGGGGGCTCAGCAGAGGGCGTCGTCAGGGCGGTCGTGGCAGCAGAGGACCTTCTTCGTTTCTGGAGGTAAGGGTGATCGTCAGCAGTGGAGATAGCAGCCCGCCTGTGGCTGAATGGTGTCAGGGATGGCTTCACTCTGGTTGATATACAGTGCATGCGCACTGGATGTTGCCGCCTAAATGGTGCATCTGCAAAGTCCACCTGATGTAGTGGGTTTTCATTTCTGGTCTTCCTTCAGGTATACTATATGGCCGTAAACTACGTGCAGGTGGCTGGCGTGAGGCACCTGCAGGTATGGTGCCATCATGCAGCAATCCTGGCACGTTAGTGCACAGTGACGGGCGCGCACGGGCCGATCACTGATGTTACCTCCCTGCCAGGCAAGCCGGTTTTCAGTATCAGTCGTCCTTTGTTTTTCAGGCAGTAGTTGTTTGTGAGGGCTGGCTCGGGCAGATGTGTTCTCCAATATATTCTGCTTGGTGCCCCTAAGGGGGCTACACTTGAGGATCATGCAAAAGCGGTGGGCCGTTTGCCCTGCAGCAACTTCCGGTTTTTTTTCCCCTGCCCATATAACGCCAGCGCCTAGTCCTGATCCTTGTCAGTGGTTCCCATCTAAAGCGCGGACGGCAATGCGCAGGTAGCATGCCTGCCAAGCCATGGGAGTGGTGCACAAAGACAGCAATGATGTAGATGGGCAGTTGACCAGTGGAAGTGCCGCATTTCGCAGGGGGCAGGGGGCAGTGTTTCATGCCGAAGGGAGGGAAAAGGCGCGTCTAGGGATAAAGGAGCTCATCCCGGTCGGCCGGTCCACAGGACTAAGTTACTCAGGGCAGGGCAAGGTCTCAGGAATCAAAGAACCCGGCGTGTGCATGGTGTGGCGGCAGTGAGCATACACCAGCAGAAAGCAAGCCACATCACAGATTCTTCGGTTTCTATCGTGGTAGGAGGAGAGCAGGGCCGTAAAAGCAGAACACACCTCCAACCAGTCTCACAGAGCAAAGCGGGGTCAGTAAAAAGAAAAAAAACGAAAAAACCAACAACGACCAAGGTAAGAGGAGAGAAGAAGTCCGTTCGCCATCGGCAGCACAGTATCGCCCTCCCCCTTTGGGCGGGGCAACGGACCAGGGAGCGACAAAAACACAAATATCACGAAAAGACGTAGGACTAAAGATTCAAGTAGGCAAAAGCAAAGACGCAGACAGAGCAGGCCTGGGCCACGCCGGGATAGGTGCCTGGTTCAGGTTCTGGCTCTGGGTGCAGCACAACAAATAGGCATGCAGGTGCACACAAGGGTAAGGGGGCAGAGGGAGCACTCCCCGGAAAAGGCGACACCCAGACCCAGACCCAGACCCAGGGAGGGAGGGAGGGAGGGAGGGAGGGAGGGAGGGAGAGAGGGAGGGAGGGAGGGAGGGAGGGAGGGAGGGAGGGAGGGAGGGAGGGAGGGAGGGAGGGAGGGAGGGAGGGTTCTCCGTCCTTACCCGCACCCCAAATGCATGCATTTGTGATCTAAGGTGCGCACTCGTCTTGTTGCTTCTGTGCAGCCGTGTCTCAGCGATGGGCCGGTGAACAGAGTCAACAACGAGTGCCGTTCCGCACAGCCGCACTGCCGCACCTTCGACGTTGCGTGTGGCACTGAGTGCGATGGACAGCGGGCAACGATGACAATGAAGCGTGGGTGCAGCGAGGCCATCGACAGGTGCAGCAGCGGCGTGCACCTGGGGATCACCGCGTGCCACGCTCTTGCCGCCCGCAGTCGCTGTCTTCGTCGCCGCGGGGCATTGCTGGCGCCGCACGCGGGACAATGCAGCTTGTGTCTCTGCTGCTGTACATGATGGCGGTCAGCGGCGGTGCGCTTGTGCGACGATGGCCGCCATGTCATTGACGGAGCTTGCAGAGTGCAGCAGCGATGTGCCTCTGGATATAGCCCCTGAAGGCTGCCGCCCACTGTCGCTGTCTCCGTCGCTGCGGGGCATTGCTGGCGCCGCACGCGGGACAATGCAGCTTGTGTCTCTGCTGCTGTACATGATGGCGGTCAACGGCGGTGCGCTAGTGCGACGGTGGCTGCCATGTCGTTGACGGAGCTTGCAGACTGGATATAGCCCCTTGGAGGCTGCTGTCATCAGAGCTCTGCTCAGCTTACAAGGCAGGGCTGTCTCTGGCTCCTCGGCTGTGCGTGCTCAGAATGCCGCTGACAAGGAGCCCGGCTGAGGGCGCATGCAGGATGGTGTTGCGCATGCCGCTACTGTGGACCGCTGCTTACATGGATATGAAAGTGCTGTTGCGTGCACAGCTGGTGTGCTGCGAGCATCCCCGACTTTAGCCGGGAGGGGCAACGCCCTGTGGCGATATAGCCCCATAAACTGAAGCGTGCCCTGCACCAGTGCACGAGGGGGCAGGGCCTCTGGAGCTGGAGTTAAAATGCGACGTGCAACCCGGCAAGAACGCAGGAAAGGCACCAGGGTTCTGCGGCCCTGGACAGTAGAGAACGTGTGGTTACTCGGCTGTGGGTGCTCGGGATGCCACTGACAAGGAGCCCGGCTCAGAGCGCATGCAGGATGGTGCTGCGCCTGCCGCTACTGTGGACCTCTGCGTACACGGATGTGAGAGTGCTGTTGCGTGCACTGCCGGCCGGCTTCCACCTCACCACCATCGGGCGTCTGGGTCCCAGCCCCGTAGAGAGAGTGGACCGCGTCATCTGCCTCAACAACCACCATCGGGCGTCTGGGTCCCAGCCCTGTAGAGAGAGTGGACCGCATCATCTGCCTCAACGACCATCATCGGGCGTCTGGGTCCCAGCCCAGATGTGCTGTGAGCATCCCCGGCTTTGGCCGGGAGGGGCAATGCCCTGTGGCGATATACCCCCATAAACTGGCGCATGCCCTGCACCGGTGCTGGAGGGGGCAGGGCCTCAGGAGCTGGGTTACAGAGCAGCGTGCGAGAACGCAGAGTCAAGTACAGCGTCATGTTACGGGCCCTGTGGAGGTGCAGGAGGGGGCGTGGCCCCTGGTATCTGGGATACAGAGGAAAGTATGGCCCTGCGCAAAGGCAGGAGGGGTGCCACAGTACCCTTGGTGGTCTGTGCGTGGACGCCTTGTTGGTTGAAATGCCAGTGGCGAGTTCGCTGCGGCGTTTCCCACGGTGTCTGTGCATGGAGACAACCAGGAATCCAGAAATCCCTGTCCAGGAATCGACTCGAGGGATGTATTCGGTCAGATGTCCATTACCTTTGTGGTCACCAAGTGTTGACAGTGTTCACTCTCTCTCCATGCATTGCGTGAAGTAACGTCGGTTCGATGAAGGGTGCAGCCAGCATACATAGACACCGGAGCGCGATGTGCAAAGGATCAAGTAGAGTCGTGCATGCCCTGATCGGAAGTGTTAGCCTTGATTGCAGGAATGGGTTGATGTGCTACTGCATGTGCTGTTGTATGCTCGTTGTATAGCAATGCCGCCGCTTCAAGGAGCCGTCCGCCCGGACACGCTGGGGTCCTGGGTGTCTGTGTCGCGCGGCAGTGATGGCATAGGTGCCCTGCTGAAGTGGAAGGACATCGACGGGGCTGTAAAGGAGATCGAGTACCAGGAGGTCGTGTCCAAGGCCGCTGATCAAGCCTGGAGAGCACCGTCTCGGTTACTGGCTCTGCACCTATTGACGGACATGCTGATCCCAGAGTTGCTTCGAGCTAACCTGCAGGCGTCTGACGAGCTCTGCGCGGTGCGGTCGTATGGTGCAGCTCTTGCCATGTTGCCAGGCCCTGACCAGCGACGGATTCTGAGGGAGGCCGGCTGTGATGAGGACGCAGACCTGACCACGATGGAGGGCATTCCCTTGATCAAGAAGCTGGAGGTCGCGTTCAAAGTGGTGGCGGGTACGATGCGTCCGTCTGAAAAATATGCTGGATACGATGTACACAAGCAGTTCCAAGCATCGGAGTGGAACCAGCCGTTGTGGCGTCCCCAGATTGTGCGCGCAATGACGGAATGTGGGTTTGAGGTCCCTGATCGCCCAGCAGCAGCACAGCCGCCAAAGTCCAAACCGTTGACAGAGGATGGGAAGATTGACGAACAGAAAGCCCAGTCCCGCAAGGTCATGCAGAAGTTCGCCCCGCAGGACACGTCCGAGATGGGAGTATGGTACAGGGTAGTGCTGGACCACTGGGACTACATCCGTACCACCAACACCACAGTCAAAGTCATGGACATCATGCAAGGAGAGTTGGACGATGTGCCCGAAGCCATGCAGCAAGTGCTTGATGACCAGAACACCGCTGACGGGATGGGCATCATCGATGATTGCGTCACAAATATCGTTCGGGAGATCGTCCGGTTGCGCAACGAGAGGGAGCGCTTGGGCGTGCAAGAGAGGGCGAGGGATGCTGAAGTGGAACGTGAGCGCAAGCGCGAGGCCGACCGACAGCGCCGTGAGGATCAGCGCAAGCGAGACGATGACCAGAAAGCCAAAGACCGGGCGGCAGCAGTCAGGGTTGACGCGGACGGCGACGACACAGCGGGGGCGGAGCAGAAGGATACACAGCACCAGAGGGAGCTGCGCAAGCTCCATAAGCAGCTCAGAGCCCTGAAGCACGGTGAGGATTGGTCGGGGTCGGAAGATGAAAAGAAAGGCGCAGACTACCAGGATGTCACGACTGCCTCGCAGAGCATTGATGTGATCACCTTGACATGCCTCAGAGGGGCAGATCCAGCCACAATCGCCAAGTTCATCAATGCTGAGTTCACCTTCAACAACCTCGCGAACATGTACTCCTTGCTGGCTGGGGCGTGCGATGGCAAGGCCCAGGACCGACTGAACCTCTGTGTGGATGCCGCCTCAGTGCAGCGCATGTTCCCAGACGGACAGGAGGAACGCCGCTTGAAGATCCGAGGAGCAGCAGTATCAGTGGTCGTGTCGAGGTCCAGGCATATGCAGGGTCTGGCGCAGGCGATTCGCGGCCAGCCCGAGCACCCGACGGCCAAGGGCAAAGGCAAAGGAATGCGGGTCCACCTGGGGAATATGCCCCCTGCAGGTTTGTTTCATGACGTGTCGTTCTCAATTCTGCCGCCCAACTGTGTGCAGCGGCCGTATGTTTCGTTTTGGGGGGATGGACGGGCAGATCGTAAAGGGGCAAGGGTAGTGTACAACGCAGCCAACGCGACGGACCCACAACAACGGATGGCCCAGATGCAAGCTGTCACGTATAAAGGGCTGTGGGTGGCTGCAGGTACCACGGTGCTGAGCAGGGATGCAGGGAAGGCCCGGGTGGCCCCAGTGGATATCCAGGCGTCTGTGAAGAGTATCCTGCACGCAGATGGATTGGAGGATGTGGAAGAGTTTGCCTATGCGGACGAGGCGATGGTTAAGGCAAAACGAGCCAAGCCCAAAGGTGACAAGCTGGCGCATGGGCCGTGGCCGCTGCAAGTGGGAGTGCAGTGTGAACCTGGAGACGTGGCACAGTTCTTAGGTGGAGAAGCCTTGCGACGGGCAGTGAGAGATGTCGGCCTAGAGTGGCAAGTCAACCGGGAGCACACCCCATATGGGACCAAAGGCAGATCGATGACATGATCGGAGCCCATCTGGTGGGTGGCAACCAACATGGACGTCGATGACAGATGGTGCCCGGGGGTACACCAGTATGGAGACACATATGTGCGGATGGTGCTCGGTCCCCAGTGGGTGCAATCGTACGGCCTGTGCAGCTATAGTCTGGGAAGGGTGCTCAGCCCGCCCGGAGTTCTGCACTCCGTGGAAGTTGGGTTTGGAGAGGTCTTCGTCTTGGCGTGCAGGGCGCGAGACCGTCGAACGTGGCAGCGGGAAATAGGAGTACAACGAAAGTCCGGAGTCGCCACCCAGGTCTGTGTGATGCAGGGTGCTGAGCAAGATCAGTATACGGTGTGGGCGGCGCAGGTACGCAAAACGGGTATGCGCGTGCCGCTCTGGACAAACACAGTGGTCGTGCTCACGGAGGTGTGGAACGGGGAGATACGAGTGTCAGTGAGGCGGCCGGGTGTCGTCCCTGCGCCAGTGATCCGGTACACAGAGCCCATGTGGCAGAGCGTAGTGCAGGTGCTGTCGGGAAGCCGGGACGACGGTTTGGGCAGCAAGTGCCTGTTCGTCAATGTCTACGGCATGTCAGCAGTGAAGTGGCAGAGGATCAAGTCCATGGCGGCGCTTTTGAGGATTCAGGTTCTCATGGTTTGTGAGCTCGGAGCAGGTAAAGAGGAGTTAAATCTAGAGATGCAGGACTACGGCCGGCTAACAGACCCTGGAGTTTTGCATCGTGGGGTGTACTACCCCCCAGTCCTTGTGTAGACGCGCTTCCGTGCCATTGGCCACCACACAGAGCCGCAGCCGCTGCACTTCGTGCACCGCCGTGCCGCTCTCCTTGAGGTGCCGGTTCCAGTCCGCCATCATGACCACGAAATCTGCACGCTCCTTCTGTAACGCTTGATGCACTCGTTGCATTACCGCCCGGAACGAACTGCTGTACGCCCTCTGCGGCATATGGCGACCCACCAGCACCGCCTTGCGCTCCCTGGTGCGGGCTGCCACCATCATGGCATGCGGGTCATCCAACACCTTATGCAACTGGGTTGCCCAGTCATGGTGCACCCATACACAAATGCCACCCCCGCGCCTGCAGTGCACTGACGTGGTAGCCGACCACCCGGTGGTGGTGCTGCAGGCACGACAAGGCGCCGTGGAGGATGGACGGGAGTGTGCGGAGCGTGGGCCCACCGTCAGGTATCAGCGCTGGAGTGCATACGAGAAGAAGGTGCACAGTGACGCCATGGAGTTGCTGACCGTCCTAGATTCGAGCGTGGCACGGTGGCTGCAACTCAACAGGGAAGTCAGCATGGCTGTGGATGAGCGGCGAGTACAAAATCGGAGGGGGCGGAATGCCACCGACGAGTTGCTGGACCGACTGCAAGCCGGTGGCCTACTGGATGACGCGCAAGAGGAGGTCCTACGTGCCCTTGTAGCAGAGCGGTCGTGGATGGACGAGGTGGCCAACCGCAAGCTATTGAACCGTTCAGGGTTTGAGGCAGGAACGTCCTAGCTTCTCAAGATTCGTAAATCCAAGCCTTTCATGAATGTCGAGGCCGTATGGGACAGCACGCTCCAGCAGGTTGTGAGGGGAGAGGCAATGCTGCGTGTAATCGCGCAAGAGGCCCAGAAGAAGAACCTCAACATCAATCAAGGGGTGTGGCCGTCGTGGATGGGTGCCAGTGGGCCTGAGTCACAGGACCATGGGGATCGCGTCCTGACCGCCAGCCGGCAGCAGCTCCATGAAGAGAGCGCCAGGGCAGTGATGGACACGGTGAGGTACCAATCCAGCATAGAAGAAGTCACAGCGGCAGTAGCGACACAGACCAGCCTGACAACTACTGTCGACGGCCTTGCAACGGGCCTGCTACAGTGGGGCGGACTTCGGGTGCTGCAAAATGTCCGGGAGTTCCTGAGGCAGGACATGGGACACCTGCCATATGAGGTGTTCCAAGCGCTGCACTTGCCTTACCGCAAATGCCCTGGCCTGATCTTGAACACGTGCTCGCGGCCAATCATTGTAACGTCCGGATGCCTGAGGCTCGCCCAGAAGTTCCTCTTCATGCGCCTGCAGAGACTCCTCAGTCCTGAGGATTTGGGCTTGTTTCAGCATGCTGCCCTGCCGGGTCTCTCGTGTGTGCAGCTCAGAAGAATCCAGTACAATACGGTGGTGCTGCGAGTGCAAAACGGGCAGGATATCCTGCTCCTGTTTCTGGACTTGTCCAACGGCTACGGGCAGACGGACCGCATCCTCCTCGGTCAGCAAGTGTACTGGACGGCGTACCTGCGTGCGGCTTACAAGCAACAAATGGTACAGCATAGGAGGCTCCAGGTATTTATCCAAACGGCCTTGGGGTTGGCCCAGGCTTACAGAATCCTGCGCGGGGTGGTGCAAGGTGGCGGCATGGATCCGTTTTTCTACGTTTGGAATAGCCTGTTATTGTGGCGAGGAATCAACGAGAGGTGCCGCGGGGTCTTGCTCACCTTACTGTGGGGAGCGCAAGTGGCCATCAAGGTGCAGGCCACGGTGGATGACACTACCTTGTGGGCTACCTCTCCGGCGGAGCTGCAGCGGGCGGTGGAGCAGGTCATGCCCATTCTCAAGGCCATGAACGCGGCAGTCAATCCCGACAAATTTGGCCTGCTGCATTTGTCTGGAGCGCAGGGGCAGACGCAACCCCTTTTCTCCAACCCCCCCCCCCTCCTTCGGCTGGCGTCCATGTCACCCCCCCCCCCCCCCCCCCGCAGAGCAATTTTCAGGTCGCCCAACCCTCCTTCACCCTCAAAGAGCAACAGTTCTGGACAGGTGGCTCAGATTTTTTCTTTCGGTCATGCAAAAGGTCCGCAGGCAGCACCATGACCATATCACCGCGGAAGTGAAGCAAGAAGCGAAGGCAGCGGCTGTTGTCCTCCCATTTATGCTGCCGCTCTGAAACCGTCCCACACACACTGATGCACACGAGCATGGCGCACCATTGACAGCAAAGGGGCACCAACAGGCACGGCAGATGGGCAAAGCAGAGAAGTTGCGGGAAAAATGCAGAAAATTGCGATAAATTGCGAAATTGCGGAAAACTGCGAAATTGCGAAAAATTGCGGAAAATTCCGAAACTGCGGAAAACTGCGAAGAATTGCGGACCTCAACCCCCCCCCCTGAGGAAGGGCACCAGAGGGAAGCGCGAAAAGAGGACGAGGGTCGGGTGGAGGGGGGTCAGCCAAGGGGAAGCACGGCAAGGGCCACGGAAGGGGAAGTGGGGGAGTAGAACTATGTCAGGACCTGCGGGACGCTGGCCTCGGGCACGGGCCGGCCCATCGGGCCCTCGGGGTTCACGTAGACCAGCTCCATCGTGTCCGCCCCCAGCGGCGCCGAGCAGTTCCCGTTCACGGCGCACGGCGCCAGCGCCTCCTGCTCCGGCGACGGGCCGAGCGGGCGGCTGGCGCAGCCGTCGGCGTCGTCCATGCGCCCGGCGCAGAACCCGAGGACCGGCCCGCCCATGCTGGCGATCGCGGTGTCCCCCGCCAGCACGATCAGGTCGGCCCAGGACAGCGCCGGGTGCCGGAGCTTGACGGGCTCGAGGAGCGCGCGCGCTTTGTCCAGGTTCGTGTTGTCCGCCCAGCTGCGCTCCGGGTCGAACCGGATGCGCACGCCGTCGCAGCCGCCGCGGCCGTCCGACGCGCGGTACGTGCCGGCGCAGTGCCACGCGAGGCGGATGAGGAGGCCGCCGTAGTGCCCGAAGTCCGCGGGCCAGAACGCCTGGGAGTCGGTCATGAGGGCGGCGAGGGCGGCCCGCACGGCGGTGTAGTTCACGGGGCGGGGGGGCGGGGGGGGCGGCCGGGCGGCGGGGCAGGGGCGGATGGGGACGCCGCCGGACGCGAAGGGGCAGGCGCCGTGGACCAGCACCGTCAGCAGCAGCAGCAGCGCGGCCGCGCGCAGCCACTCGGAAGGATTTGTGGGCATGAGAATGAGAGTGGCCTGGGGGAGAGCGCATTGTGGACGGGGGCAGCCGCCTCTTGGGGTCGGAGAGGGGGACGCAACGGAGTGGAACACCGGGTTCCCCTGCTCCACAAGGGCGATGCAGGGGGTCAGGACGTGGGGATGACTGGCCGCTTGACCCCTCAGCCTCTCCCAGCCCAAGTGCGTGTTTGGGCCTTGATATCCCGCCGCCCTCGTTTGCATGGGCCCTCTGACCCCCCAACTGGACTGGGGCTAGTCCGTGGGTTAGGGAGGGGCCCAGAGGACCGCACATCGTACACAAAACCCGCTGCAGTCAGCAGGCTTGCCATAAGCGTCCGCCAGCTCAGACCTGATCACAACGAGCGCTACTGGGTTCTGTGCCGGGTACAGCTGGTTCTTACCGAGTTCTGGGTGTGACAGGGGCGGATATTACTGAGTGGTGCATGGCACAGGGGTGTTTACCATCAGAACCCACTGGCCTCTCGGAGCCCGATGCCTCAGGGGGACCTCATGTAAACAGTGGCATAAGGCTGTTTCAGGGTTGGCGTAGGGGACAGGGGCTTGGGCAACCCGCTCTTTAACTCGGCAGTCAACGCCTAAGACAACAACGATCCAGGTGTGTCTTGCTGCATGTGATTTACAGGCGGCGGCACTGGGGTCTGGGCGAGGGCTTAGGCTCGATGGTCAGCTCTGATCCACTGGATGCCCCGCCATGGACAGTGCCAGTCATTATTCCTTCTGGTCTTTGCAGCACACTTGGTTGTGGTGTTCCACTGGGCATCTATGCGCCCAAGGGTCACTGGTTCGCCTTCAAATACCTTGACAGCCAGTTTGACCTGTCTTAATGAATTGCAAGATTGAAATGGTTGGAATTTCTCCGAGAGCATTGTGGGTACATTTGTGACGACATTCCCCCCCCCCTCCGACTTCCGTTGCTGACCGCATATGAAGCCTGCTGAGGAGTGGACGCTTGGGGCAGACTGCCACCATGGTGAGCAGTGGGGTGTCCATTCCGCTCGTATTCACAAAATACGACCCCTGCATCTTCATTCTTCCCCCCCTTTTCATCTTTGGTCACCCAAAAGTCATTGCACTGGCCACTTGTTCAGAACAAGGGTATTGCAGGAACAAAACTCCGCTTTGGCAAAAAAAAAACAGCCAAATGAGGGGCGCCATTCCAAAGACGCTGATTTGCAACAATCCTATGGCTGTAATGTCAATGTCGAGAAATGCAAAGGATAGACAGGCGACCCTCTTTTGGTTATCCCCCCCCCCTTGTAATTCCCCACCTAATGTCAGGCCGGTCCCCCCACGGGGGCAGGGGCGGTCATAAATGACGCCCCCCCCCCCATGGGAGGGGGGATTGCACCACAAAACCGTACCACTTGATAATTGCAACACTGCATGCACAACACCATTAGCACCCATCCAACTGAAACATCCATGCTTTTTTTGTAATGTGCCCGCTCCACGGGCACTGTTATTTCTGTGCACGTGCCCGTTCCACCGGCACTGTATGAAAAAAAATTTTCGAGTCCAAACGACCTTGAACTCTTAGACATGTTCAGTGGGCAGTTCAGAGATAGGCAGAGCATCAGACGATGAGGCTGCATTGGACATTGCAGCCCGCTTGGCAGCCCTTTTGTTCCATTAACGTTTGAAGGGTCCGTTTTACACCACGCGTGGGTGTGGGTGCCTTTTGTGTGGGTGGAGGTGCTTGTGGTGGAGCTGCGAGTGAAAGTTGTGAATAGTTTCTGGTGACAGAGGAGATGACGCCTGCAATGCCTCCAACCGAGATGACTTGGCTGCAGTACGGTCCACAACATTGACAGTGCCCTGGTATTGAATGTGCAGGAACTGAGGCCCAGAGGGCGAGGGCCCAATGACAGTTGCCAATCGTGGGGCACCCCTGCTGCGAGAGTGGTACCAGACATGATCGCCTGTGGCACACATTTGTGTCTGAACGCGAAAAGGAGTCAACTCTGATAGTGGGGGACCATCACACAAAGAACAGCAGAGCACAACACAACAACCCCGTGTCAAAAGCACGTCAAAGTGACGATCCCCCCCAGGGGGGAGGGGGGCTGCAAGGGGGGTGGGGATTACAAAGGGGGGGGGGGGGCAATGGGTCCCGAACCACAGCACAGCATTCACAATCTCAGAACCTCCCCACCCGTACATGAAATCCAGCCATAACGCCCAGCAGGGGACGAGACTCCATTCAAACCACCAGAAAAGACACAACTCCCACAGGCAACACCCATTGCCCGGAGTTGCCGGGACACACGTTGGTTTGGACAAAGGGCTGATGGGCTACAAGGGTCAACGGTCAGCAGCTCAACGTTCAGGGGTCAGGGGTCAGGGGGCAGGGGTCAGGGAAATGCGGGTCAGGGAAATGCGGGTCAGAGCGGAATGCCTATCCTACTGCTCACAGTTGCAGCGTTCTGCCGCACCGGCACCAGATCCCCTGCCAGCGCACACAGACTTCACATTCTATCGCTCCCAGACCGTAAAATGTGGAGGGTGCTCTCCACACAACTACAAACGATGTGGGAAATTCAGGCATCCGCAGTCACCGGGATTTTGGAGTCCGGAAAAATGGAGGAAGTGGGGGAAATGGGGGCAATGGGGGAAAGGGGGGGGGGATGGGGGGGGAATGGGGGGACATGGGGGGAAATGGGGGGGAATGGGGAGTCATCAACAAAGCAGTATGGAAAATGTAGGAACAACTTCAAGAGCGAGAGAAACATGGGGGGAAATGGGACGAAACACCCATTCTTGACAGTCCCATTGCCCCCATTTTTCTGGCGGCCAAAGATCTTCCCCACAGTTCCCTTCGCAAAAACAAACTCACCGCACTCACCGACGGAAAACCGGGAATTTCTGCCACTCACCGACACTCACCGCCACGGCGGCTCGTGCGGAGGCTTGTAAATTCTTTAGGCTCAGGGGGGGGCGCCCTCTCCCTACATAGACACTCCCCAACACCACACACGGGCCGGCGGCCAGCCTGGAAAAAACACACCCAAGTGCGGCCCACCGCCACCCGAGCCCTGGTCCCTCCCCATCCATGACGGATACGATTGCGAGTGCGTTACCGACCCGACGCAACGGCGTACCGGCTTTTCCGACCCGCGTCCGCGTTTTGCAGAAAAAACGACGCAAAACCGTGAGGCCCTGCACACTACAATGCACGGTTTTTTTTGGAAGGGGGTCACAGACACAGGGGGTCGAGTTGTCTGCGGTGCAGAGCAGCATCTTGGTCGCCCAGACATAAGGTCAGCGCTTCGCCAGAGTCCACCTTTCGCCCTTTCATCGGCGGGCTGCAGCCCCCGCATGTGCTCTGGGAGGCACTGCAGTCATTCTCCGAGTCACGGCGGTCGGGAGGTCGTTTCGGGCGGGCGCAAAGCAGTTGGAGGGCCGGTGGGGGCGGGCACCAGCGGTTCGCAGGGCTGACCGGCACCTCAAACAAGCGAAGGGAAGGGGGGGGGGGGGGGCTAACATTGGAAGAGAGGATGGGGGGGGGGGGGGGCTGGGACCCGAAAGTTTGTGTTCCCGACCGGAAATGGCCCGACCAGCTTTTCCTGACGGTAAATTTCGTGGTTTCCCGCGATGGTCACTTTGGTGGTGGAGGGGGGGGTCCGGGGGGGAGGGGGGTCCTGCGGTGTACGGCCATTCTAATCCTTCCCTGTTTTGGGGGCGGGGGGACGGGGGGGCAGGCCTCGCCCCATCGCTTCAAGCGCACGCCTGCACCTGAGCCCCGGCGGCCCCCTCCCCATCCCCACACAAATAACTCCATCCCTTCACAATCCCCTCCATCAGTGCCCCCGGCTGCGCCCCCCCGCCACTTGCGCGGGCCGCGCGCGCGCCCCCTCACAGCCCCGAATGCGGCGGCGTGAGGTCCACCGTGACGCCGTCCCGTTGGCCGGAGGTCTTGCGCAGCTCGTCGATCACGCGGCACCAGTTCGACTTCATCGTGCAGACCAGCGCGCGCGCCTCCATGTGCAGCGCCAAGTTGCCCAGCGACAGGCGCATCAGGTACAGCGGCCCTTTGTTGTCCATCGTCACGTAGTGGCTCCAGTTCTGCCGGTCCTCCGGGGGGATGATGAAGCGCCACGACCGGTACTTGGGCGAGCGCGTGTCGTTGATGACCTGCGGCCGGACGGAAGAGGGCCCGTCACGTATGTCCAAGAAGAAGGCGCAACTGCGTGCAGGTCTGGGGGGGGGGGGGATTTGCGATCGGGGAGGGTCCGATCCAATGGCGAAAAAATGCGAAACATTGCGAAAAATTGCGCAATTGGGCGAAATTGCGGGAAATTGCGCAAAACTTTAAATAATTGCGGAAAAATTGCGCAAATTGCGGAAGATTTGCGGAAAACTGCGGAAAAAACGCGACAACTTGCGAAAAATTATGACATTGTGGAAAGTTGCGAAAAACTGCGAACCGCAACCCCCTGTGTGACATTCCGTCTGGTTGTTGTTCCTTTACGGGGCCCTGGACGGTCACCCGTTCTTCCCTTCGCATGTTGCGTCGGGTCGCTACTTTCTGTCGGCCGCTGCGGCCGGTGCTCTTGCTGGTGTCGTTTCCGCGTTCGCGGACACCGGGCAAACGCTGTCGGTGGAGCAACTGTTGCCCCGCTGGGGCGGTCCCTCTCACGCGGCGGGGGAAGGGGGGAGGGTCAAAACAGTCAAACGACCCCGGCAACAACCAGCACATCCTCAATACGCCAATTATTGGGCGCCGCTGACGTGCAAACGGCACACCACGCCACATTCAGCACAGCCCCAACACACCAACGACTGGGCTGGGACGAGTCGGGCACCAATGACTGATGGTCCACAATCGGGCGCGGGGGAGGGGCCTATCGAGGCTGAGTGACTATGCCGGTGGGTACCTCCGGGTGTGCTTGTTCTGGGGAGGGAATCCTCTGCAAGTGGAGGGGGGGGGGGGGGGCTGGACGTCCACCAGACATGCCACTAGCGTCTGGCAGGGAAACTGGTTCTTAGTAACAATCGGCCCCGTGCCAACGGCCACTCAGTAATACGCGCCCCCCACACCACCAGAACTCAGTAGGAACGTGCTGCGTCCAGTGTGCGGCTCAGTAGGACCCTGCTCCATCTGATCATGTCTGGGCGGGCAGGTGCTAGTGGCACGTCTGATGGCCGCCCAGTGGGGGTGGGGGTGGAGGGTGCGGGCCCAACAGAATGCGACAGGGGGGCCACGAACCTTCGGCTACCCCCATCAGCCGCAGGACAATCATTGTGACGGGGGTGAGAGTGGGCCACTCGTCCCGCTACTCACAAGTGCCGCCTCTGCGGCTCGGCGTCCCGCCCACGCCAGCACCGCACGCCCCACACGAAGTCGCCCCCGAGGCTGTGGAGTTTGGAGGGTGCTCACCACCACCGATGGGGGGGTGGGGATGGGGGGCTCCAGGGCCGCGAACAGGCGATTGCTGATGGACCCGGGCGGCGGGGGGGGGGGGGGGGGGCTGGCCAGCCCCTGCCAACCCACCCACCCAGGGAGGCATTGGAAGGGGGGGGGGGGGTAACCCCCCCTCCAGGGCGCCCAGCCTGTGCCCAGCCACCGTCTCCCTAACGGCAAGTGCCCGCTTCCCTGGCATTCGTAAACGACAGTAGCCGCCCCCAACCGCTTCGGCAACCTCCTCCAACCGCCTGTCCAACCGCTTCTGGGGCCGCCACTGCGGCCCCTTCCCTTCTAATTCACCCCTGCACCCAACACCCCGCATCAAAAAAATTGTCCTCCGGCAAAAAAATGAAATTTATTAAAGGGGCCGGAAATTTGAGGCCGGTTTGAGGTACGCAAACTTTTGTTTGGCCCCTGACCCCCCCCCACCCCCACCCCCACCCCCCACCCGCGCCGGGGGGGGGGGGGGGTCTCCTTCAGCGATGGCCTGGTCTCAAAATTCAGAGTCGCCACCGAGGCCCATTTTCGGGCCGGGCCCCAGCAGAGGCCCTTCTTTCCCCCGCGAGACATGCCTCATCGCGTTCAGCGCGACGGAGCGACAGTTTTGAGGGATGTCTCGTGGTGTACCCCCCCCCCCCCGGCGGCGGAGGGGGGCAGATGCGTACCGCAGGGGCACAGCGCGGGCACAAGTCAGAGAAGGATCGTTGGTGACGTGGCGTGGGCGCCGATCACCGAAATGGGCCCGAGGGAGTCCGGGCGGTGCACACGCCTCCCCCTCTGAAGTCGAGGCCGGAAAGGCCGGGCAGGCCCACCCGCGGCCAAACCCAGCGCCCCACGCCACCGGGGGATCAGCTGCAGCCTCCAGTGCCCCACCTCGCGCCCCCCCCCCCCCCCCCCCACCGATGCACGAGACTGAACAGCCTCAGCCCCCCCACCCACCCCCAAAAAAAAGACGCACGCGCGCACACAGCCACGCGCGCCTGAAAATGGTCAGCGTCACGTGGCGGCCCTTTTGAAGGACGTCCCGCCCCCCTTGCAATTCCCCCCCTGAAGTCAGGCCGGTCCACCTCCGGGGGCGTGGGGGGGGGGGGGGGGTGGTCAGGAAGTGACGGTCGCGGGGGGGGGGGGGGGATTGCACTGCACCGGCAGCACTAAAACTGCAGCAGTTCCAATCTCACCGAAAGAACATCTTTCTGCGGCGCCTCCTATTTCCTGTGCTTTTTTGTCAAAGTGACAGTCGCCCCGATGGGAGGGGGGGGGGGGGGGGGGCATTGCAAAGGGGGTGGGGACCCCGGCCCCGACGACCGCCGTGCCCTGCGCCCGGGACCCCGGGCCGTCCCCCGGGGGGGCGCCGGGCCCGCGGTCCCCGGCATCGTGCCCCCCCCCCCCCCCCCCGGCCCGTCCTGGCGGGACTACGCGCCCGACCTGGAGCCCGCCGCCCCGCCGCGCTACGCGCCGGAGCCCGGATTACAAAGGGGGGGGGGTACACGGTTTTGTGACCCCTGCCCGATCTCGGGTTTGCCCCCCCCCCCCCCCCTCCAGCGACAACCCCCCCTCCTGCGGGACACAAATGCAGAACGCCGACCGGCACGCCGCAAGGCACAAGGCCGCAGAGCAATAGCGCCGGAACAAAACGCTCCGCGATGACATCGCCACAGGCGCCTTTTGCGAAACACAAAATAGACCCTCAGAAAGACGCCCCTGCCCCCCTTTCCTTCCTTCCTCAGCCTCGATGGCAAAGCCCCTCCTTCCCGACCGGTAGTCGATGGCAGGTCCGGGCCGCTGCGGGACGCAGACGTCGACGCTGACCTGCACCCGACGAGAACGAGGCGGGGCCAAGGGGGGGGGGAGGGGGGCGAAGAACGAACGGTGCGCGAGGCACAAGGGCGTGGGCCGGGCGGGGCGAAGGAGCCCCGGAGAACCCGCGACCCGTCCGGAGGAACAGCGGGACACGGACCTTGTCGTCTTCGGTGGTCAAGAAGATGGCAGTCAGTCGCGGGTCTTCCCTCCGTAAGTCCTCCGCCGCCTGCCGCACGAGACAGCGATTGGACAGCGATCACCAAGCGATCGTCCCCCCCTCCCCCCCAGAAACCGGCACACTTCCTGAGCCTTCGCGGCAAATCCCGCCCAGTCTCCCAATCGGGGTCCCAATGCTGACCCTCGTCGGGGCGGGGGATGTTCCTCTGCAGGGACTTTGTCGCGTGGGCTCCGATTGGGAAAGTCTCCTGGGTACCCTACGCCGCATTTATGGTTCGCCCCCCCCCCGTGTGACCTTCCGTCGCGTTGCTGTTCCTTTACGGGGCCTGGACGGTCACCCGTTCGTCCCTCCGCATGTTGCGTCGGGTCGCTGCGTTCTGTCGGCCGCTGCGGCCGGTGCTCCTGCTGGTGTCGTTGCCGCCATTCGCGGCGCCCAGTCGTTGGTGTACCGGGGCTGTGCACAGGAACAGGAACGACCCATCGAGGGCACGTTGCAGCCCAGGCTGTGCACACTCGGGGCAGCGCGTGTCGGGAAGGGCGACGGACAGGCCTTGCTGCAGAACGATGGCGTCGGAGGTGGCCTAATGCGCGATCTAATGCGTATGAGCTCAGTTGTATGTGCACGCCAGATTTGATGCGTATTCGATCTCATGCGCGCCTTGCCGAATGCGTAGACACTGTGCACACCCAGTGTACCACTTGCACATGGCAGGGGGGATCCTTAGAGAAAAAATAGTGTTCCTGAACGGCAGTTTTGCAAAAAGGCCGCGTGTAGCTCATATGTTCAACCATGGTTGGTGGTGGTTGGCGGTTGGCGGTTGGTGGCGGTTGGCGGTTGGCGGTTGGTGGCGGTTGGCGGTTGGCGGTTGGTGGCGATTGGCGGTTGCGGTTGGTGGCGATTGGCGGCGGTTGGTGGTTGGTGGCGGTTGGCGGTTGGCGGTTGGTGGCGGTTGGCGGTTGGCGGTTGGTGGCGATTGGCGGTTGGCGGTTGGTGGCGATTGGCGGCGGTGAATTTGGTGATTGGTGGTTTGTGGCGGTTGGCAGTGGTTGGCGGTTGGCGGTTGGTTGCGGTTGGTGGTTGGCGGTTGGTGGTCCCTTGGAGCGGTCCTTAAGGGCGGTCCTTAACAAAAAAACATCTAGTTCCCTAAGGACCCCCCCTGCCACATGCACATGTTGCAGACGCGAACAGGGAACATCCACCGAATATCAATGGCGCCCCCTCCCAAAAACAGTGGAACAGGTCCGTTTCCCTGTCTACCACATGCTAATACGGACTGGACCGCGTATGAGGCCCGCCCTCGATCGGGGGGATGGATGCCTCACGGAGCCTCCGGCGGACGTACACTGTTCAACAGCGCCGTCCATCAGCTGCCTTCGTGCGGGGGCGGGGGCAGGGGGGGGGAGGGGGGTGGCACACAGGACGCATGCCCGGTGCCGCGGACCTGCATAAAACTGTCGAAATTCGTGGAATTCATCTCCGTGCGGCGGCACGAGTCCGTGTAGTAGCAGGCCACTTTGTCGCTGCGGCGCACGTGCATTCCGATGGCGTGCGGAGGCAAATGCCCCCCCGGCACCACGTCCTACAGAGGCGGGCGGCATGCACGATCCCTGAGGAAGGGTCCCACAGAGGGAGAGAGGCGCATTGAGAGGCGAGAGGAGGGATGTGGGGTGGGGGGGGGGGGGGGGGGCGTCTTTTGAGCGGGGTGGGGGGGGAGGGGAGGGGGTCTGGGACCCACAAGTTGATGTACCCAAAATGGCCGGATCAGAATTTCCCATCGGTGAATTGCGTGTTTTGCCACCCTGACCCCCTCCCAAAAAACCGGCCCTTTGTTTCGCACATTGGGTGGAGCGGGGGGACCATGAAGTGGCGTGTGCCGATCGGCACTTCCGGTGCAACACACTTGGAGGTGCTTTGGGATGGCGGGTCGTGCTGTGGGCAGCGGATGCTTGGCGGGGGCATGGGGAGGCGGCAGTGCGGGATGGGGGGGTTTTGGGTTTGGGTTTGGGTCGGGACCCTTGCACCGTATTGCACGTCTGCCGGACGCAGGGCGTCGTTTGAGTGCTCAGGGGGCCTCTCCGGGTCCATGAGGCCAGATGTCCACCACTGCTGCCTTAGCGATAGGCAGGTGAAGCGGATGTTGTGCTCTGTGCACCCCCCCCCCCTCGCGGTCTGCCACCTGCTCAGCCACCCGTTGTCCACGGGATGGGGGGGGGGGGCAGAAAGGCTGAGGGAGCATGCCGGGTGGTAGTAGCACCTCCTGGTGTGGACGGGGGGGGTTGGACGTGCACCCGCTGGGGTGCGGGTGATGGGGTTGGCTTCAAAAGTCGCGAGAGGTGAGGCGCCCGCTCATGATGTCACCATCCCTGAGCCATCGCGCCGGGGCCATCCTGGTCCCCTGCCCCTTCAGAGCCATACACCACCTCAGGCCTGGACACTTCATCTTAGGCATGGGTGCCCCCCCCACGTGCGCCTCTTCGGGTCCGCCCTCCCTCAGACGATGTCCCAACTTTGGCACTGCCCCAGGGTGTTGCATCAGCTTCTGCTGCATGCAGTTTGCTGAAGGGGGTGGGGGGGTCTGGAACCTGAAAGTCCAAACGTTTGTGCACCAAAAATAGCCCAGATCAATATTTCCTTTTGTAAATTTCATCTTTTCCCACTATGAAATCCGGGTCCGAAGGGGGGGGGGGGTGTTAGCCCCCCCCCGCCCCCCCCCCAAAGGAACTCTGGGCTATGTCACGTGTGCACTGGCGGCAGACAGCACAAAGCGCAGAAAGAAAATGGGCTCGTCAGTGGCCTATAAGACCATAGGTACCTTTCTGTCACAGAACATGGGACACGAAGATGCCTGTGGGTGCCCCCCCCCCCCGGGGGGATGCTGACCTGTGCCACACCCGCTGACAGCACGACTGTGAAAGCCGGCGCCCCGCATTCTGCCTCCCCGCGGGCGCAAAGGCTCATCCAAAACGGCGCCAATCGATGGTGCCGGGGCTTCTGCGGGGCCATCCCGTGGCCGCTCTTCTGCACGGCAGAACGAAGCGCGGCTCTGAGTGGCCACTGCGTTCGTGGCGGTCCTTGGCGAACCGGAGAGGCCGAGGGGGAGCATGACGAACCCAGGTCTCTTGGGCCCCACGTGCACTACGCAGGACGTTCCTCGTCCATCCGGGTCCCGTAGTCCTGCTGTGGCCGCCAAGCAAGACACCGCATCGTCTGTACGTCAGCCCTCCCCCATCCATCAGCCCCGCGACAACGATGGGCGCGTCGACTTAGTCTTGGAACCCGACGCCCGCGGCGCGAGAGGGGGGGGGGGGGGACACATGTTTTCGGGTTTCCTAGAGTTGATGTACGAGCATTTCGACTGCACGCGAAGTTTTTCGGGGGTTGAGGAGGGGGGGGGGATCACTTGGCATACCCCGCGTACTGAAAGTGACCACCTACATTGAATTTGACCGTTGACTGTTCGGTGAGGGGCTGGGGGGCTGGGGGCGAGCAAGCGAGCGAGCGAGCAAGCGAGAGAGAAAGACAGAGAGAGAGGGGGAGAGAGAGAGGGAGGGAGAGGGAGAGAGAGGGAGGGAGAGAGAGCGAAAGAGAGAAAGAGCGAGCGAGCGAGCGAGAGAGAGAGAGAAAGAGAAAGAGAGACAGAGAGAGAGAGAGAGTCAAGGTCTGCAGACACAACAGGACTTTGCAGATCACACACCTGCCGGTACTGGTGCACCTGCGACCAGAACCAAGGATGAAGCGACCGCAGCAGGTAGCGCGTGGTTTGGGCGCGCCACCAGTCGATCGTCTGGTTGCCGTCCCACGGAGGTGGCACATAGTTCTTCTCCAGGGGCAGCTGCCGCACCTTGTGGCCCATGCACAACAGGTGGCCTTTGACCTGCAGACCGACGAGGGACACGAAAGGGGCCCCAACAGAGGTGGCACCAACAGCCGGCGGACGGAGTGGGGCTTGTAAGAACTGTTTTGGGCGGGCCCCCGCGATTGTTGCGCAGTACCACCGTAGCCCCGCCCCCCGTGCGCGAGCACCGCCTCGTCTATGCAGGACCGGTCCGTTATGCCACGAACCACCGCCGGCGTCCGGCACAACAAAGCGCCGGCCGACGAGCGTCCGCGGAAATCATGTCCCCGGACACCCGTGAAATTGCCATTTGTATGTGCCACAGTGCCCCCGGTCACGTTTCTGTAAAATCTTCCGGTACTTTGCCATAATCAGGGATAGGGCGACTGCAGTCAAATGCAGTACAGCCAAAGGCAATAGCTCCAGGAAACCGTCCGGGGACAATTCCGTGGTGTCCGCGGGCATTTCCCGCAGGTCTGCGGGCATTGCCCACATGTCCGCGGAGCCAAGGGAGGGTGATGTATAGGGTGGCGGCGGTGGCGAGTTGATTAGGTGCACTTTTTGTCGAGCGTGTCGCCGGGCCAGATGCTCCATGACCATCTGGCCCCAAAATCTGGCGGCCGCATCCATGAACATCGATGAGGCGTCATGAGCCACTGCCGTCGGTCGGCAGTGGCTGCCGTCCGTTGATGGTCCACCGGCCAACAGGCGTCGGTGGACCATCAACCGCCGTCGCTTCGGTGCCAACCGCCGTTGGGCACGCGGTCCCTAAAGCCCTCGAGCCAGGTCTTAGCGCAACGGAGGACCCGGGTCTACGCTCCGCCAGCGGCACGCACTCGCAGAACCAGCGGCCCATGGGCCCTGCCGGGAGCAGTGGACGACGGGCGACCTGCCCCCCAATTCCACGGTGACCAGGCGACAGTCGTGCGGGGGCTCGTACGCCATTGACGCGACACTCGATCGGGCCGTGTCCCCGACAGGGCATTGGTTGGCAATGGACTTGTGGTCCCCACGGCGACGCTGACCAGGGCGGCGGGATAGGCGTCGACGGGGAGGGTCAGCAGCCGCGCGCGCGGGGGGAGGGGGTTGCATGGACATACGTTTCGCAAATTCTTGCATCCTTGGCCACTGCCCGTGTGACCGGAGGCGGGGGGTGGGGGGCATGCCCCCAGGGGGAGGTACGCGCACCGCGCATCGCACCGCGTGCGTTCTTTCCATCGTAGTCTCGAAAATTTTCAGTGATTTTTCAGGTCGTCAAGGACACGGTGGCCTAAGGGGTAAGCATACAACAACGGAGGCCTCCACTCCATCCTCCTCGCCAATTGCATAGTGGTTGTAGCCGTCCACACCCCTTGACGGAGGTGGCCGTTGGTTGATGATGAAAGGAGAAGGATCCGCTCTCTAGCACGGCTCAACACCAAAGAGCGGATCAAGCATGCAGCCACTTTGCAATGCTTGCCAAGTACCTCACAAGGTGCCCAAACCCGCAAGGTAGTTCATTGCGACCGTTTCGATTCACCACCCAATGGGGTGCCCAAGTAGTACTAGTCGTTTCGTCTGTTTCGCGTTTCGTGGCTACCTCATGGATTGCCCCATTCCACAAGGTAGTTGCATCAATTCATTTGTCTACTCCTCGTTCTCCTCGGCGCTTGTAAGGGATGACCCTCATGAGGTGGATGATGTATCTGGGTCGGAAGAGGATGAATCCGAGTCCGAGTGCCGTTGTGTGGCCTTTGGTTGGCCGAAGATGGCATTGGGAAAGGTGCTGAGAAAAAGCACAAGGGGGAAATATACTGCTTAACTGAAATTGCAAGGCTGACTCTTTTCCCATTACCCAAAAGACCGCGCAGCGGGCGCTGTACCTCCCCCCCAGTCTTAGGCCCTAGCTCAGGCTGTGGCAAAGCCTACTTGAGACGGAGCCCATGCCTTCCGGATCGCGAGGCGTGCAAAGGGCACCTAGGCAGCGGTCCCCCCATACACAAGCAAAGCCCCTCACGCTTTATGCAGCAAGAGACCGGGAGTCTCGCAACTTTCCTCTGGCCCCCACACCGCCATGGCGAGCCCGGGTACTGCCACGGGGGGGGGGGGGCGACTACAACCGGTCCTGATGCGGCATACCCCCCGGCTATCTATCAAAACCCGGGGGGGGGGGCTGTTTGGGGGGGGTCGGCTGGAGGGTGTAGGGGGGGGTGTTCGGCCGCGGGGGGGGGTTCCCAAGGTGGGGGGGCTTGCGCGCGACCCACTACTACCACATGCATACCTCCAGGGGGGATGTGTGTCTGGGGGTTTGGGGGTACGGAGGTATGTATGCGATAATAGCGCTTTCTCGTCATTGCCGAGAAGAACGTCTTAAGGGTCGCCGTGTTGCCCCCCTCCCCCCTTCCCCCTTCCCCCTCCCTGCCTGGGGAACCTCCAGGTGTGCGCACCCCTCCAGCCTCAACACATCCACCTGCCCCGGCACAACCCCTTGCACTCTGGTGCAGTTGTGGGTGACCTCTGGAGGCCAGACTGCCGCCAGCCGACCCCTGCCCCCCCTCCCAACAGAGAGGCCATTCGGGTGTGGTGCCCTCTGGGCCCCCTCATCTACGCGGGCTGTAGCGCCGCAGCCAGTGCAGCTAGCACCGGTGGCACCCTGGGCAGGAAAGCACTCTCTGCGCCTGAGTGCCCCTCCACCTGCCTGGGGTACGCCCTCGGCCGTGGGGAGCCGGACCCAACCCGCGTGGCAGCACCACCTGTGCCGAAGGCAGTCAAGGAGTGCGGGTCTGACCCCAATCGTGCCACGTACCACCGCCTTCCCATGCCCACAGGCAGCCGTGGAGCGGTTGGGTAGCTTGTCCTTGTGACGTGGAGGTTGCGAGCCCAGGCCCGCATCTCCCCCGGCGGGCTCAACATCCAGCTCTCCAGCCTCCCTGCCGGCGCCTAGAGCACTAGGCACACACTTCCCCGCGCCATGTGCGCCAACGCCGAACAACAATGGAGCAAGCAGGTGTGCCACAGCCCCCCCCCCCCCCTGAGACACACAAGGGCACATACACACAGGCACGGCGGCATCTCCCGCCCGTGAGCGCCACCACGGGTCTGGGGGCGGTCAACAGTCCAATAGGCCTTGTGACCGGACACCCAAGTACGGCCACCCAGTCGGGTCCTGCAGGGAAGGCGGCGCGGACCGTGGGTTGGCGACCAGGCGAGGCCTTGACCCAACCCAACCCAACCAACCCCTTCCCGCTCCCCTGTTGTTCCCCCATGCCCCGCGGTTAGTTTGTGAGAAAAATTCTTGAGGCTTGGCCACGGTTGGGGGTTAAAATAGAAAATGGATGGACTTCTGCTTAGAGGTCCTTGAAAAGCTCCCCCAACTCAAGGGGCCACGCAACAAAGCGTGGATTGAGAGTCCCTAACCCCAACTCAAGGGGCCACGCAATAAAGCGTGGGGAAAAATAGAAACAAGAAAGAAAGAAAGAATGCAATGCTTTCGCCCCAGAAAGAATTTGGCGCTGCACTCGGGCCGGGGTTTTGCTCCGAATGCAGGATCTTCACTTCGCAACAAACGACATCTGCATAGCGGCCCGTCTTGCTAATCTCCGCTGGAAAGCACCTCACCACAAACGACATTTGTATAGCGCCTCGTCTTGCGATATCTAGCGCTCAAAAGCCCTGATGGTTTGATGAAAAGGAAGCATACACTAAAAAGGGGGGGCGCCGTTGGTGCCATGCGAAAAAAAGGGGCGCCGTTGGCGCCATGCCCCCAACCCACTATCTCTGAAAATCAGGGGGAGGGGGGGGGGGCCTGGGGGGTGTCACATACAAGGACCGGGCCCAGCTGCCCCCCCCCCCCCCCCGTGGGTACTGCACGCCTTGACCCCCGCATCGAATTCAGTGCCCCTCGACCCACCGATGTGCCATCTCATTTGAAGGCACATGTCCCCACTGCACTTGTACCCCCGCAGCCCCCCACAACAACGCAACACCCCCGCCCACAGCTCCACATCCGAGACGCCCCCAACCCCCACCCCCAATGGCCCACGCAGTCCCGGGACCGAGGCGCCGGGGCATGCAGCAGTGGCAGCGGCAGCGGACCTGGCAGCAGATCTTCCACTTCCGGGGAGGCACAAATTTGTCGGGCGGGTTGTCATGAGGGCACGCGAGGTTGCGCCATCGGGCACACGAGCAGTTGGAGATGAGCGGGAAGTACAGGTTCCACGTGTGTGGCTGCTGCCCGCGAGCGTAGACCTGCGCGACGTGCCACATGCGAAAAGGGCCACCGTCGAAGGGAGGGGCATCCTGCCCCAAGGGGGATCATGGCAGGGCATGGAGGTTGAGGGAGGTGAAGGGGGGGCAGTTGGGAATCGAACCTGCACGTACCCCCGGTGGCGATCCCCGCCATGGGATGCAAGTTTTGAATGCTGACCTGCACGCTCAACAATCAGGACACAAAGCTCTTCAGTGACATTGCTATAGGCGCCTTTTGCTGTGGCGGAAGAAATACCCCGGAGTGACTGTCTTTGAGGGCTCGTTCAGCTGACACCAAAGCCTCTACACTCCAGTACGCCGGACACATCAGAAAACACTCTCAAACTCAAACCTGCACCCCCCCTCCCCCCCGTAGTAATCCCCCCCTGCATCCCTGCACTCGAGTACCTCCACCGATGCCTCTACCATGACCTCCACCATCCTCAACAACCCCCCCCCCCCGCCTGGAAGCGCTCCCAGTGCCTGCCCCAGGCCTACCCCGCCGCCCCCCAGGGGGGTTTGCCATGACGCCTGGTTGGGTTGCTCAAACTACCCCTGCATGCGCTGGCTGCGGAATAACCAAACCGATGTACAGTCATCAGTTGCCAGCCCTGACTGGGTTGCCACACGCTGGTCTGCATCCACTCCAGAGTCCATTAAAGCACAGGCAGGGCTTTGCTTGAAGGGGAGGGGAGCCATCAGGACAGTCCCAGAGCGGTTGCAGAGCGGTGGCGGGGGATGTGAAAGCGGTTGGAGGAGGCGGTTACTGGCGGTTGGAAATGCGGTTGGGGCTGGTGTTGGGGTATGGGATTGCCTTTGGGGTAGAGTCGGTGAAGTCGGGACGGGGGAGGGGGGTACCCCCCCCCCCTTCAAGCGACTTTCTGAGCACAGGGTATTGTTAACTTGGTTCTGAGGTCTGATTTTTGGTCCCCTATTGGCCTCTCGCCACTTACCGCTGCCCTTTCCTTGACCCCCTTCCCTCTGTAGGCGGCGGCGCCCATCTGCCTTTTTCAGGATGACGGGTGCCTCTTTCACTTGGGACCCCCCTTCCCCATGGCCCTCAGCAGCAACGTAGGGTGTGGTCGATGCCGCCAAAACAACGGGGCCCCGATTGGTTCCCGTCCGCACCGGACCCTCGGTCGGGTGCGGATGGGGTTCGGGGTTCGAACCGGATACCTCTGAGTGGGCGAGCTATCCACTGGGGAGGAGGGGTCGATACAGCCCCTTGCCTAGACCCCACCCTCCCCCGAAAAGGGCTCAGTTGACGCCCTGCCCCCACAAAACCCCACCGAGACTGACCCCCCGGGCCCTGGAGGTGACTCGGACCAAAAATCGGCAAAACAAATGAAATGGGATTTTTGGACTTAGCGCGTCGAGGGAGTTCAGAAAAATCGGCTGTGATATCATCATGCCACCCCCCACCCCATCCCCCACTAGCGGGTGAGTGTTCAAGGGGAAGTAAGGACACCCCCCCCAATTTTGAGGGTGGGGAACTCAAAAAAAACATGTTTTGGAAGGTATCTAGATGGGTAGGGATGGGTTTTGGGGCCTACAAAGGGGTTGGAAGGGCTAAAATAAGGGTATGACATCATCTTTGTTTGATCCTACCCAGACTGCTAAAAATAGCCACTTTACCCCTAAAAACTGCCCTTCTCCACACTATAACCCCTCCATACCAAGGAAAATGAACGAATTACACACTATTTTCTTCATTTTCCGCCTTTACAATCACTTTTGGGGGTGCACAATGCCATATGTTATCAATTTTGTCCCTAACATGCCTAATTTTACCTATCCGGGTAGGATCTTCTTAGCACTGATGTCATACCCTATTTTTGGCTGTTCCTACCACTTGGTAGGCCTCAATATCCACCCCCGGTGTCTCAATCCTTTTCAAAACTTATTTTTTTGAACTCACCACCTCCAAAATAGGGGGGTAGCTTTGCCCCCCCCCCAAAAGCCCTCCCAGTAGTGGGGGTTGGGGGGGGGGGGGATGATGATATAATTGCCGAAAAATGATATTTACCATGTGTTTGGTGAAAATTTTTAGACCATTTTCAATGCTCAAAAAAAATTTCGGCGCGTGAGTTCATAATAACTGATTAATGGTCCTGTCAGTTGAGCCCTTCTCCCAAACCCACCACCCTCCAGTTTTTTGGGGGCTCTACTGACCGCTCCCCCCCTCCACGTTGAAAACCCGGTCTCCCCTGGTTCATGCGTCAGGTGCATGACGCCATGTGACCTCCCCGCCAGACTGGGATGGGACTGTGCTTGGGCAAGAGGAAGAGGGCACACCCATTCAGCATCGGTGGTGTGCAGGATCACGTTTTCGGTCATGGCCAGCCCCAGGGCCCAAGACAAGAGATGAATCTCGGCCCCAAGGCCCTGGTTCAACATGCGGAAGAACATGAACTTCTGCCGCCGGCAATCGCATACCGGCGGGTTCTGGTGGGCGTGGATAAGCCGCTGTGCCTCCAGCGTGAGCGGCAGGTGGTGCTGCCCCTGCACCCATGGAGGCCAGCCTGAAGCACAAATGTGGGAGGGGGGGACTTTGGGGTGCAGCCTGAGCCCAATGGACGGTCGCACCCCGACCAACAGGCATGCCGCAGTGCACACGCCCTCGATCCCAGATGCCACCACCCCACTCACAGGGGCTGCAAGACTGCGGTGTTTGACACAAAAAAGTGTGGGCAAATGGAGGGTGTTTTGGAGGGGGAAGCTCGCCACCCCCGCCCCCGACAAAAAGGGGCATGGGAGGGCCCACACCCCTTCCCTTGTTGGGAAAAAATGAAAAGAGGGGCGGTTCAGAGGGCTGAACGTCATGTGTGTACCCAACTACTCTGTCACGGTACAACTAACCTCCCGCCTACACAATGGGGGAGGTGGGCGCACTGCGCGCACCGCGTCCGCTCCTTGCATGCTGTTGTTTCGTACTTTTTCCAGGAAGTTCAGGTTGGCAGGGACGTGGTGGCCTAAGGGGTACACGTACAACAGCGGAGGCCTCTACTCTACTTCCTCACCAATGCAATGGTGGTTGTAGCCGCCCGCACCTCCTGGCAGGGGAGGCCGTAGGTTGATGGGGAGAGGAAGAAGATGCGCTCTTTGACACGGCACTCACGCCAAAGAGGCATGTACCTCACAGGGTGACAAACCCCAAGCACATGTGACACAATAAAGCACACATGCATGTGGACCAGATGCGCTGCAAACGAAGTGCAAACTCAGGAGTGTTCACACCGAAGCATGGGAGTCCTTAACCCCAACTCGAGAGGCCACACCAAAGCGTGGGAGTCCTCAACCCCAACTCAAGGGGTCACACCAAAGCGTGGGAGTCCTTAACCCCGACTCAAGGGGTTACAAGGCCCGGTGAGGTGCTGAGAAAAGGCACAAGTGGAAGATAAAGCACTGCCACCTGAACTAGCAAAAAGGCAACTCTCAAAAGAGCGCGCACTGTGCGCACCGCGTCCCCCAATGCCGAAAATCCTTCGGATGGGGAGGGGGGGGGCATAATAGTCATGCTCCGCCCAACGATCTCCCCTTCAGATTGAGTTGTCGGGCAGTGGGTAATGCAGTCTCACAAACACAAAATTTGCCTCAGGAAAATTGACGTGACCCATACCTCAGGTCCCCCCCGACCCACCTCCTGACCCCCTGTGTGACATTCCGTCTGGTTGTTGTTCCTTTACGGGCCCTGGACAGTCACCCGTTCTTCCCTTCGCATGTTGCGTCGGGTTGCTGCTTTCTGTCGGCTGCTGCGGCTGGTGCTCTTGCTGGTGTCGTTTCCGCGTTCGCGGAGCCCAGTAGTTGGTGTGTTGGGGCTGTGCTGAATGTGGCATGGTGTGCCATTTGCGCGTCAGGGGCACCCAATAGTTGGCGTATTGAGGATGTGCCGGTTGTTGCCGGTGTCGTTTGACTGTTGTTGCTGTCCACGCGCCTCTGTCCACAGGCCGTCCATAGCCTGCCTCGCTGTGTTTCTTGTGTGTCAGGCCCAGGTGCCCTGTTCCTCCACGCGCTGTCCCAGCCGTCCACCATATGTCCTGTCCCCCCTCACGGCTGGTCTGCCCCTGATGGGCTCCCACTCCTGTTGCGCAAACAGCCCATCTGGGCTGCGGGAGACATCCCCTACCTGATGCCGGTTAAGCAGGGGTTGCCCTGGCACCCGGTAGCGACGGGGCTGGCTGGCCAGGCCATCCCCTTTGTTGTCGCTGCCTCCCATGCGCACGCTCTGCCATCCGCTCCATTCTGGTTCCCTGTTCCCGCTGTTCTGGTTGCCTCTCCTGCCTCGCTGTGCCCCTCCTCCTTGTCTGCTGTGCTCGCCCTTGTCCCTCCTGGTGTGGCTCCCGCGTTCTGTGTGTCTGTGTTGCTCCTCCCCCTGTCTGTTGGCGCTCCTGGGTGCCCCTTTCGCGCACCCCCTCCTGTCCCACCCGCCTGCCCCCCCGTACGAGGATTTCACATCCCCCCCCCCCCCCCCAACAAAAACATGGGAAATATTCCAGGGGATCAAGAACGAGTAGTCAATTTCTGGGGTGGCATCCACCAGAAATCAATACCTTTTCTCAACACTTACAATGCCTTCAAACCTTTGCAGCGCTCGCACCCCTCCACCCCTTGGTGGATGGTGCCAGTACAAGCAATACTGTGAAGAAGGTTGTGACTAGGCAACCGAGATCATCAGTGGACATTGGGCTAGCCCGCTCGTATGTGTGTAGCACAGGGGGGCCACCAATAAAAATTGGCCGAAAACGCGGCGGCTGACGGTCCTCTAGGAACAGGTTTGGGGGGGAGGAGATGGGGGGGGCAGGAGGACACGGACAGTGGAGGCCATCCTCACGGCCCTTCCCCCCCTGCCACACTCATCCCCCTGGCCAGCCCCAGCCTGGCACTTTGGGCAGACGAGTAGTGATGCCCAAGTTCTGGGCGGCCTCCTGCATGGACCTTACCAATACCTGGCCTCTGCTTCATATTCCTTTGGCTACCATGCGCGAGCATTCTCAGGTCTCTGCTCCCGTCCAACCCCCCCAGCCCCTCATGCCCCGCCTACCACCCTCACGCCATCCATGCCGCGCGCCCCTTCATGCCCTCCCTGCGACCGTCACGCCCCCACCTGGGACCATAATGCCCTGCCCCTGCCACACTTGTGCCCCCTTCCGTCCCACCCTCATGCCCCCCCCCCCCTGTCCCACCCTCATGCCCAGCACCTGCTGCATCTGCGGTGTCATTGGACCGCAGAAAAGTAAACACCCGGCGGTCAGTGCCCGTATGACCCGAACCCTCACGGTGCCGGTCAGCCAGGCCTTGTGGGGGTGCCGAGGAGAGGGAGTCCACCGCAGTGCCAATACCACCATCTCTCGCAGTTCCATGGACGTGTCGTGTGCCCTCAGTCGCTGCGGACCTCGGATCGTCGCGTGCGGCGTCGTTGGCCGTTGCTGCGTCGTCTGCGATGCCCAGGCCTTGACCCATCGCGGCACGGCCTTCTGCCCTTGCGACTCCCAGCCCCAACCCCTCCACTCTCCCATCAGAACGGCCAGGCACATCCGCGTGATCCAGCGCGCTCGGCACCGGGCCCTCGCTTGCGCCCTCGACTGTCCTTGCGCTCTCGCCGTCATGCGCCCCTGCCCTCTCTGCCGCCGTCTCCTCGGCGTTCCCATGCCCTTCGTCCGGATGTCCACTACGGCCGATCCTTCCGCTGCCACTGTCAATCGTTTCGGCGTGTTCATCCCAAACCCTGCCTCTGCTGGACCCCGTGTGATGCCACATGCCCTTCTCCCCGATCCGCAAGCCGGTGTCACCGGGCCTCGCAGCCTCCCCGGGGTCTTCGTCCTGCACGGAGCCACCGCGTTTGCCGAGCTCCATCACCTGCGCTGCCGACTGCCAATGGCTTTGCCGTGGGTCCACCGGCCCGTCCACTGTGGGCAAGTACACCCATAAGCATCCACAAGCCAAGCACAGCACTGACCAAATGGCCTTCTTGAAGCCCATCCCATGAGCTCAGGGAGACTTATGAAGCATGGACCAAACGGAGGCCATCAAGTATGATGCGCATGAGCTGAGTAAAATGAGGTGGAGGCAGAGATGGGGATAGTGCGGCATAGGCAAAGGCCCAGTGGTGGTCGGGGCGAACATCAGCTGAAGGCGCTTCGGAGAAGGCGAGGTATTGGCTTCGCTTGGAGAACAGTTGGGTGTGCAACAGCACTTGGAAGCGCGCTTGGACAGTGTTTCGGAGGAAGTTCAGAGGCCGCAGGCCTGTGCTGAACTGACAGGCGGCGACAAAATGCAGCAAACAGCAGGTTAATGGGGGCTCAATGGTCGGTACTGATTGACTGCCCTGCCTCAGACATTTTTAGCCGTTACTTCAAAGGGTTCCATTCTGATATGTGCCCGTCGATCATTGCAGTACACACTACTGCACAACGATTGGTCATGGGTATGTACCATACAGTGCGCCGGGTGGCGCCAATCAGTCCAAAGAGTTTAAGCTCCAGTCAATGACCGACTACATACTATCACTTGCTCACTCCCCGCGGGCTGCAAAGCATGGCGCTCCCTCGGCCTATCCCTGGACAGTGGCTATTTAGTTTCAGTCAGTGTGTGGAGACATACATGAGTGTGAGTGCTGCAGTGCTCCCATACAACCTACCACCAGGATGCTAGCACAATCTTGCCGAAGGGCGCGAGATCTACATTGACCATGTGAATGAGCGGACGTGCCAGGAGGGTTACTGGGTATGGGCTGGGGGACGGTTGCGTGGGGAAGGGGGGGGGGCATAAAGGCTAAGTGAGTAAGCCGGTTGGTACTTCTCGGTGTACGTATGTGCTTGCCTTTTGAAGAGGGAATCCTCGACACGTGGATAGGTGGGCTGGTTGTCCACCCCTTGGGTTAGGCCTTGGGCAGGTTCAAAAAAATGCGACGTGGGGAGCCCACTCGGCTAACCCCAACAGCCAAGGAAAATGAATTTTTACTCGGTGAGAGTGTAACAGCTGTCCCTCTGCTCACAGGTGCTGCTTCTGCCCCTTGGTGTCCCTCCCATGCCGGAGCTGGCAATGCTCCACACAAAGCCTTTCCCAAGCAGTGGAGTTTGGAGGGTGCTCACTACCGTTGATGTGGGAAATGTATCACAGGGCCAGGGGGTTCCGGGTCACCGAGTGTTACCCGTCAGTTGTACAAGCAAAACAAAACTCATTCAAAGGCCATATGACTTCCTGGTGAATTGAACAGGGCATCACAATGAACAAAACAAAGTATGGTGTACAACTACTGTTACTGGGGAAACAGCAGTTGTACAAGCAAAACAAAACTCATTCAAAGGCCATATGACTTCCTGGTGCGCGGTCTTTGTGGTTCAGTCAGCACCAAGCCATACTCCAGCGACCAAAGATAGTTTTATGGCACCCCGCGCAGTCACGACACCCCCAAGCACAGACACCGTGGGGAACGCCGCAGCGAACTCGCCACAGGCACTCCAGCCAACATGCGTCCGGCCAGGGGCACATGGTCGCGTGGTCGTGGATAGGGACCTGTTGAAAAATGGCAAGAGGCCCCCAGCATCCCACCCTGCGAAGCGTTCCGCCAACACTAAGAGACAGCCCCCACAGGACACTGTGCAAGCTGTCTGTCCATAGCAGTGCGTCCCTTGGGCAAATCTGCAATCCATACAGGGCAAGGGAGGGCGGGAAAAGCCTGCAGGGAACGAAACCTGTCCCAAGCTGCTAACCCCGCGGCAGCGAAGTCGCCGCCGAAATCACCGTCAATACGGGAGAAACAGTCAGCCGGGTTGAGATCACCTGGGACCCATTCGAGAAAAACAGTCGAAGCAGACCTCTGGAGCAGGTAAAAGGCTCTGCGCAGGTTCCTGTTATGCCTCTTTAAACCAGACCGGGCGCGCATCCCCGCCAATTGGCCCAGGGAGGAGGCATTGTCCCCAACCATCCTGAAGACGGGCCAGCCCACATTGACGATGAAATTAAGGCCCTGGACCAGGGAGTCCAACTCTGCCTCCTGCTGCGTCAAAACCTCGAGCCCACAGCGAAAAACCCTGCCCCCCAGCGCTGGACCCCAGAGACCCACCTTGAAGCGGTCCAAATCGAAGGCCGCGTCGACAAAAACTAGGCCTCTGCCCGCAGAAGAGGGGGAATCGACACGTCTCGGGGTCCAACCACGTCGTGACATGACAAGGCAATGCAGGAGGCTATGCACCAGCTTCAAGGGGGCGGAAGGCAAAAAGGAAGAGCCCCACATAACATGTGACCACCAGCCAGCCAAAAAGGGGCAAGCGCCCACCTGGGGTCTCAGGGCCCATGAAAAACGGCCTATAACCCGCCGAGCGAGCTTCCGGGATAAAGGCAGCAGCGCAACGCGCAACCATAGACCAAGCAGGACGATCCATTGGTTGGAGACCACAAATACGCCCTGTCCCGCTCCCGACAGCACCAATTTCTTACCCAACCAGACAATGGACGGCACAGGCTCAAGGATGCTCTTGGGGCTGATGATCGCCCCTTCACGACCCAACAGGTCACAGAGGCGCGCCGCCGCCGAACGCACGTTGCCTGCCCCGAAACCCAAAACGAGAAAATCATCGAGGTAGTGCAAAACCAAGACCGAAACCAAATCCAGCCCCTGTAGCAAGTAGCCTAACACGGTCTGGCAAATTACCGGAGAGTATTGCCATCCAAAGGGCAGGCAATTGAAGGCGAACGTCTGTCCGTCAATACTGACCCTGAAGGCCTGCCTGAAGTCATTTGGCAAACGCAAAGACCAGAATGCATTCTTTAAATCAACATGGCATGCCAGCAGGGGGGCCCCCTCAGGTGCCTCCAAACGCAGGTCATCGAGTGCGCGCAAAAAAGGGTCGCACAAATAGCGGCCCACGTCCTCAGAAAACGCAAGACACCCCTGGCCCGCCCGCAAGTAATGCAACTCAATGAGGAAAGCCAAATCTTCCACCACCGGGAGGGTGAAGGACGGCGGGCGGTTGGCATGCTGTCTATTGAACTGCACTAAATGCACTATCATAGATGCTTTCTCCGAATTTTTGGGAACTGGGAACAGCCAGCCATTAGGGGGAAGGTTGGAAGGGCACCGTGTCAAAACGCCATCCCGCACCAGGGCTCTAGCCATTACCAAACCCCCAGGGGAAATACTGCGGATGCCCGGTAACGTGCGCGTGGACACCGACAGGACATCATTTGGGGCCACTGTGTGCCAAATGAAATCCGGGATGCGAATGCTACCCACCTCCCCAATCCCCCTTTCCAGAACATCCAGGGACAACCCCACCAGGATCGGCTTTGGAGACGTCGATTCACGAAAAACCACCGGCCAAAGGTCCGGCTCCAGGCGGTCAAGTGCTGCAATAGCCGCCTCCAGAAAATCAAAAACCCCCAAATCCCTCGCCACCATATTACCCCTCATCAATAATAATCGGATCCGGGACCTGACGAGACCCCTGTCCGCGAGAGGCACCCTTAAGCCTTCGGACACGCGATCCAGCCATTGCTGTCCCCGGCGGGAGTTCAACAGGAGCTCCGAGCCCTCTTCCTCGAGACCGCAGGCGAAGAAGTCCAGACCCGCCGCCTCCTCCTCGCACAACGGGGGCGGCTCGCTGGTGGTCCCGGGCCCGACCCCTGAACTTCGCGGCGACGGACTGGCGTTGGGGGGAACCGCTGGCCCCGACCGACGAGCCTGACTCGGGGGCTGGTGCGGTGGTGGAAGAGTCGGGGGCAACGCCCCCCCCCCGTCGGACCTCCAGGAGGGGATTCTCGGGCCGGGGAGGGCGGATCTGTGCGGCGTCCTGTGGTCGATGCGGACTGCGGGGTAGCCACCGACGGACCCGAGGGGGTCGACTGTCCTTGTCTCCGCGAAGGCTGGCGAGGCGGCGCGGGTCGTGAAGGTCGCTTGGCGGTCGGCGGCTGCATAGCGTCCCCGGAGTCGTCCCCTTCCACCACTGCCTCGGAACCTCTGTCGCGCTTCGATCCGGTGGCCGGGAGCTTAGCGGGCCTCTCGTCCGGCAAGCAGAGACCCATGAGCGATGACGGCCAGAATTCGGCTGTGTCGGTGGTGATCCACTTGACCCCCTGACTCGTTGGCCACGGCAGGCGTGAGCTCGAGTGGAAGGTGAAGTCCTCTGGTGCCGCTGCGTAGAAGTGCGCCATGCGCACACTGGCCCAGCGTCCCCACCAGCATAGGTAGCGCCAGGGGAGGCCACGGAATCGGAGGAAGGCAGCCCCCGCGCGACGCCACGAGTGCCAGCGGTAAGCCGCGTAAGGGCTGCCTTGGAGCAGTCGGGCCATACCCTCTTCGAGGACGGCGGCTCTGTCGACCATGACGTCCCGTCCAGGAAACTGGCGCCGCAACCAGTGGGCCCATTCGCCCGCAAAGCTGCCGAGGTCACGAGAAACCCAGCGCGAGTCCCGTTTGAGGCCCTAGAAAGCCACCGCCTTCCCCCGCAGGCCGGAGCGCCGGACAGACGCGATTTCCCCCACGCGTGTGAGGCTGCTGAAGGAGAGGACGGCGGCGGCGAAGACAGCCCAGTCCTCCGGAGTCTGGCAGGCCTCGGCCATGACCTGTAGAACATGGGGGCCCGCGTAAGGGCGGTCTCCCGGGGTAGCCACCGGCGCACGGGCGAGGCGCCAGAAGCGTTCCCATCGTAACGGCGGTATCCATCCCATGACCCATACAGCGTGTAACGCCGACACGGCGCCCCGCAGCGTTGCGGGTCGATATCCCGACCGGAAGAGGAGGAGCAAAATACTCTCCGCCAGGCTCTGCGTGTCCCCCGCCGGTGCCGACCCATGGAAGAAAGCGATTCGTCGAAGGTGTGAACCATAGGAATTCCGTGTCCCCTCCTTCCAAGTGCTGATGAGGCATGTCTGGACGTCGTCCGCTGGATCCGCATACCCGAGCTCTCGCCACAAGGCCGCAATGGACCTCCAATCAATGGTTTTCCCGACCCACTCCGAAACCGGCGCCACTGCCACCGCCGGACTCGCCAGCTCCAAGATCGGTTCCAGCCCCCCCGGCGCGTCTCGTCACTCAAGAAAGGGACACCTCCAGACCCAGTGACGGGTCACCTCACCACGAGCCTTGCAGGTCTTGCACGGGCCGACGGGATCCTCAGTCGTGCGCACCCACTCATTTTTGTGAATTTCGAAGAACTCCTCACCGTCGATGATCTTGAAACGCCGACGCATGGCCTTCTTCAGGCGTTTGCCCGCCTCCGACAGGCCCTCCTCCAGTCGAACATCCGACTCCTTTTCAGATCCAGAGGTTGATGAAGAACCAGACGTTCCCTCGTACCGCTCCTTGTAAGAGGCCGTCGCCGACAAAACAAGCGTCCACAGTGCCTGCACCAGGTTGTGAAACCTCTCAGAGACCTGCGCGGAGTCAGACGCGTCCATGCTGTCAGACCCATCTGGGTGTTTACGGTCGGTCCATGGCGTGTCGTCCCTCTTGTCCTCGTCAGTGAGGCCCAGCGTGATCTCCTTAGCCGCGGCATCGGACATTTTGGGAACCATAGTGACTGTGGAGGCAGGGACGTTCTCGAACTTGAGCAGTCGCACCAGGAGGAAGAGGGCACGATTAATCCACTGGGGATGGTTGGTAGCCGTGTCCGCATCGTGGATGGCCCTCAGTGACAATGCAGGAACCTGCAACTGGTCCTTCGGTGGCGCCTCAGTGATGCTTTGGACCTTGGCGGTAAGGGACTTGATGAGCTGACCCTGGTCCTCCAGCAATTTAAGGATCGCAGGGTCCACTGGCCCAGGCGCCGGCACTGTCGGAGCTGCGGGGGAAGACTTTTTGAACGCCCCAGTGGCGAAGTCCAGCGTGACGTCCTCCAGAAGCATGTAGCCCACCAAGCGGTCGAGGAACTCGTCCCGAGAACCCGTGAACGAGACGGTGGACGCGAAATTCTTGGCCCAGGCCTCCCCCTCGTCAGGCATACCCCGGAGTTCACGCATCAGGACCAGCTTGCGGCGCGTCCAAGACTTGGTATCCGCCCCAAGTCGAAAATCTCCATGGGCGTCCCCTTGGATGTAATCCGCGAACGACAGTGCATCCTCCATTTTTATACTGCTGCTTGGCCACCAATTGAAAATCCACGAAGACAGAAGGAACAACTCTCAAAGGAGTGGAAGCAGATCAGCTGTTCGGCCTGAGCAGCAAAAGAGACAGAACCTTCGTCTGAAGGCCCTGTTATAGTTTATAAAATTCTGAATTGAACAGGGCATCACAATGAACAAAACAAAGTATGGTGTACAAATACTGTTACTGGGGAAACAGCAGTTGTGCACAGCATACTGCATTTTGCCAGTTGTTTCAGGGGTTTTCTGCCTGTGCAGTGTGCCGATCTGCCCCTCCAACACCCTTCGGTGGGGTATGGGTAGTTAAGCGCCATCATGGTGAGCAGCATACACAGGCATTTTGCCAGCCTGTCAAGGGTGTCCTGCCTGTGCAGTGTGCCAGTTTGCTCCACCAAGGCCCTTTGGTGGGGTCTAGGAAGTCACATACTTCCATTTGGGGGGGGGTGTAAAAACAAACAAAGGCGGGTCAAAGCGTTTGTTTAGGCGGTTAGGTGCAAACCTGGAGCGGGGCGGGGGCTGTGGGGCAAATCATGACAATACGGGAACTGGCACGTAAGAGGGACATCCGTATTGGACAATTTAAGAGAAGCTGTGCCTATTTGGATGCAAGATGTGTGTGTGCAACACATCCCATTCAATACACATAACGTTATACACTTGCACAAAGACAATCAGGAGACACCGTCTTTTGAACACAGTTTGTCACTATTCATTATTCGTTTCTATTGTTGACAGATTATGTGTCTCTGGCACTGATGAGCCTTTTCTCCTTGCTCTTGGAAACAATAGGTATCTATGGCCAACCGATAAGTGCCTGTGGCCAAACGACAGGTACCTATGGCCAAATGATGGGAACCTATGCCAAAATGACAGGTACCTATGCCCAAACTATAGGTACCCAAACGATGGGGACCTATGGCAGAACAAATATATATATACAAAATATAGGTACCTATGTCCAAACGATAGGTACCTATGCCCAAACAATAGGTACCTAGGCCCAAAAGATTGGTACCTATGCGCAAATGATAGGTACCCATGCCCAAACGATAGGTGCCTATGCCCGAACGATAGGTGCCTATGCCAAAAAGATAGGTACCTATGCGTAGATGAATGGGTACCTATCCCCAAAAGATAGGTATCTATGCCCAAACGATATGTACCGATGGCCAAACGGTAGGTACCTTTCCCCAAACGATAGGTGCCTATGGCCAAACGACAGGAATCTATGGCCAAACCATAGGTACTTGTGGCCAAACGATAAATACCTATGGCCAAATGATAGGTTCCTACGGCCAAACAACAATAAGTACCTATGCCAAGGCGTTAGGTACCTATGGTCAAACAATCGGTACCTATGGCCGACGCTAAATACTTGCGGCCAAACAATAGGAAGGTATTGCCAGTGGATAGGCAACTAAGCACAAACAGTTGCTACCTATGGCCAAACAATACCTACGTATGCCCAAACAATAGGTATTTAAGCCGAAACGATAGGTGGCTATGGCCGAACGACAGGTATTTATGCCCAGGCGATAGGAACCTACAGCCAAACAATGGGTACCCTTGGCCAAACGATAGGTACCTATGGCCAAACGATGGGTACTAAGGACAAACGAGAGGTACCTGCGGCCAAACGATAGGGACCTATGGCCAAACGATAGGTACCTATGGCCAAACGAGAGGTACCCGTGGCCAAACGATAGGTAGGTGTGGACAAATGATAGGTATCTAAGCCCAAACAAACAATGGCTACCTATCGCCAAACAATACGCACATATGCCCAAACAATAGGTATTCAAGCCCAAAAGATAGGTGCTAATGGCCGAACGACCGGTACCTATGGCAAAACGATACGTAAGTATGGCCAAACAACAACAGACTATGCCCAAGCGATAGGCACGTATGCACAAACGATAGGTACCTACGCCCAAACGATAGGTACCTATGGCCAAACAATACGTATCTACGGCCAAACAATAGGCAGGGGTGGCCAAACGATAGGTACGTAAGTCCAACGAATCGCTACCTATGGCCAAACGACACGTATGTATGCCCAAATGATAGGTATCCAAGCCCAAAACATAGGTGCTTATGGCCGAGTGATTGGTAGTTCTGCCCAGGCCATAGGTACCTATGACTAAAGGATAGGTACCTATGGCCAAAGGAGAGGTACCTATGGCAAAACCATAGGTACCTATGGCCAACGGATAGGTAACTATGGCCAAACGATAGGTACCTATGGCCAAACCATGGGTACCTATGCCCAAACGATAGGTACCTATGGCCCAAAGATAGGTACCCATGGTCAGCCGATAGGTTCCTATGGCCAAACGAGAGATACCCGTGGCCAAACGATAGGTACCTATGGCCATACGATGGGTACCTACGGACAAACGATAGGTACCTGCGGCCAAATGATAGGTAGGTGTGGCCAAACGATAGGTACCTATGAGGTGCAGCCAGACACGAGCAGGCCGACAACCCTCCCACCCCCAAAAAAGTGGTGTATTCCTCCACCATGCATACCTCCTACCATCCGATGACTCTTAGTTACTAAAACATGTTTCCTATGCCAATGGGACCCCGTGGACACCGGTGCCGCCATGTGTGCACGCGCCGTTATGTTAACCCAAGACAGCCCTTGTCTTCACGACAACCCCCTTGTCTTGGTTCAGCTGTCTAACGACACCCCCCTGACTTGACACTTGTCGCGACCCACTGTCCTACGACAGCCCCCTATCTCGGCACCCGTCCCACAGCCCTGTCGCAAAGCAGCATGTTGCATTTCATTTGTCTCCTTAAGGCCTTTCGTCGTCGGATGCGTTGCTTCTTGTCCTTTGTGTCATGCAACGCATGCCACATGTGCAAGCCCACATCAAGAGCATCAAGCTCTAGTACATGGGTGAATGCCCGTGCACTAAAATATGGGCGTGATATTTTATAACCTACAAATGAATGGCGGATGTCCATCTTGAACTCCACATTCCGCCTTTCGGTGGGGATGCTGGAAAAAATATAAAATTGCGGCACTCGGCCGCGAACCACCAAGAATGGACACATGTCCAATGCAGCCACACTCTGGGTTGCCACTGCAATGCACACCAATGAATGGCAAATTGTCCCACAGCCCGCCTATACGACTCCACCTCCTTGTGGGTCGAACCAATCTTTTTTGACCAACACCGGGCACGGTGGGTCACACGATGTGTCCCAAAGCCCATAACAATGAGGACCAACGGCTCATACATTCCACGGCTGCGGCAAACCTCCGGAACTGAATGGGACGAAGTACCCACTGGTTGTACTATCCGCCGCATGTGACCCAACAACCAAAGGAAGATCCCATCGGCAGGAACAAGGCGTCTTTGAACTGCACGATGAACAGGCCCCGGTGATTCACTGGGAATGCGCACCAACTTGGCAAACAAAAGGTGGAGCTACTTTTGGTCACCCAAAAAGGACGTTCACACCCCATCAAGCTGCTTCATGGCAAACCCGCGAAGTTGTGGTAAAGGAGCCGTGTAACCATGCGAAAGCGTTGCAATTTCCTTTGCCGGAAGACCAGGCACGTCCTCAAGGTACAGGACCTGATGAGGGGACCTCCCCGCGACGGTGTCCCACTGGAACTTGTTGTGGGCCGCCATCGATGATGTCGATTGATTCTTGCGCGAGAACGTACCGCCCGTGTCGATCTGAGTCCTCCCCATGTGCCTCCAACGGACCGGAGTGGTAACGGAGTGCAGCCCCCTTGACACGGTCATCGGATACCCCAATAAGTAGTGGTGGTGGTAGAGAGGGGATGGTGATGGGGTCGTTGTTGTGCGTCACCCATAGCCCAGCGGACGTTGTTCCCAGCCCATGTTCACTCCATGGGTGAGGGGAGTCACTTCGGAGGGAGTACATGGGACTTGACAAACTTGGATCCTTTTCCATGGACAAGCAAAGGCGGTGCTACAAAGGTCCTTGCCATGATGTGTTTTTCCGAGAGGCCCCTTGGGGTGCATCCGCGCGGAGGTCCAGGCACCCGTCATCTAGGTTCTCGAGGGACACCGTCTCTTGGCGGCCCTCCCCATCGCTTATGGGTGGTGTATTGTCCAACCACCTCGCAGTTCGTGAGCATTGGCACTAGCTTGCCCGCCTTGCTACCCACGGGTGGGCTTTTGAAGGCATACAAGGAGTACACAGCCTTCGTGTGGCCCACACGATACGCTCCCTCCGCCAGCTGTTGTCCCGCCGCAGGCACGCCTTTGGTATTTTCGGGGACCAAAAAGAGAAATGGTACCCGCCGGCTTGCTAAGCTATCAGCCGTTTTGTGGCTCCCGAAGAAGCTATCGCACAGTAGTGTTGTGTCTCCCTGCAGCCGATCAGCCCCGTAATTTGTCATTTCGCTGGTCGTTTCAACCACCGCCCACGTTTTGTACGCACTGCCATGAGGTCGCCGAGGCTCAGTTCGCAGAGATCTGCCATCTATCTCATCCCCAAACATCACACTTTTTTCGCTCCCCCCGCTCATGCCACTGGCCAGGCTTCCCCCTTTCCTGCGCCGTTTGTGCGAGAGGTGAGGGACCGGGACTTGGGGCTACTGGTGGTGGTGCTGCTGCCGCTGGTGTTGCTGGTGCTGCTTGTCGTGCCGACGGAGGGTTTGCGCGGTCAAACCCAGGGGGTTGTGGATTGAGGAGAGGGGGCCCTCGGCGGGCCGAGATCGTCATCGTCGACGTTGACGTCCTCATCCAAGTCCTCGGTCCCCATGCACCCTGGGCACGCCACCACTCGCTTCAGGACCTCCACTGCGGACAGAAACACAGACGGTGTGTACAAAAACAGGAGGGAACATGTGTTCCCGCGTATTGTGCCCGCTAACAATATTGTTCCCCAACATTCTGAGCTCCGGGTACACGTGTACCCGGTAACTGTACCCGGTAACACTGGGATGTTCCCCAACAAACGCAACTGGTAACACAGGGAAACATGTGTACCCACATAATGTACCCGCTAACGGTATTGTTCCCCAACGTTCTGAGCGCCAGGTACACGTGTACCCTTCGTGAACGGCCGTTAAGTGGCCGTTTGAATAATTGCGTGAATTTCACGTGAATTTACCCAAAATTTGAGGTTTTTGGGGGAAAATGCCATATTCTTGGTTCACTTCAAGGGCTTTGAGGGGCCAAAATTCCTCCCCTAGCTTTGTTACGCATCATCCAATGAAAGTCCCGCCCCAAAAGCATGCATCATGACCGCACCGTGCCCAAAACGAGAGGTGCCGGAACCCGGCAAGCCTGTAGCCGATTCACAGCCGTGAATTCACGTGAATTCACGTGAAATTCGTACGAATTTCGTACGAATTTCGTACGAATTTCACGTGAATTCACGTGAATTCACGTGAATTTACACAAATGTTACCCGTGTGCACCCCCTGATTTGTCCTCACACCCCTAGTAAGCCCCCCAGCATGCACCCCGGTCACAGGCAACAATGGTCTGGGCATCTCATGTCCGTCTCTTGCGGCACCGGAACCGCTGCTGTAGAGTCTGAAGGTGCTGCATGTCGGTTAGAAGCCGTCTTCTTGTGCGGCTTGCATACGTTTGTACACTTATGGGCCCTTGCCCATGTTGAGCCCTTTTGGTCGCATCCCACCCATGCAACCAAAGGCTATCGTCAATGGTGTGGTTGTCCACAACCACTTGCACCCCTAGTCTCCCCCGGAGGAGGCTTAGGCCCCCGCTGTTGCGCAACATGCGCTTCAGCCTCCGGTGACTTCCCTCCATGGCAAAGCAGGAGAACTTTGACAAGATTCTCCACTTCTTTGCAAAATAATACATGTGGTCGATCCAAAGATGCGTCCACAGAAGTTTGCCCCACTGGAGCTCATTGTGGGCAGCGCCCATGGCTATGCTATGGTTCCGGAGCCGCCCCAAGTCGGCCCCGGAGAACCATGCGGAACGCCACGCGTATACACACATGCTTGCAAAATTCTCCCACCACGTTTTGCACACCGACTCCCAACTTTTTCCCCCTACTTGATGCTGCCTGACACTAGGCTGCTCTAGGCAAGCGTCTATTATCTTCTCCCAACCCTTATTGCGCATGAAATGGATGGCAGCAGCACACTCTCTCCTCACCTTCCCCTTGCTGTTTGCCTTGTCATTATTTAATGAGGCACGGGTGCAAGTTCGTGCAGCAAGCCGTGCCTCATCTAAAACCGGTTGCAGCATGGTGCGTGCCACAGTGGCCGGTGCCTTCCCTGTTAATTGTACAACTAGGTCCCGTGTCCCGTTGACTGCACACAACAGGACACGAAGGACCCCATGGAGGCCATAATCAGGCACTCGCCTATCACTCATAATGGTCCTATATATAGCACTTATGGCAACGGCTGGTTCCCAGTTGCCGTCTATCGCACTTGCTGTGCCAAAGGTAGCAAGGCACAGAGCACGGTTACGCATGCAGACCCAACACACAGTGGCACCAGGGGATTCTGCCTTCCAGTTTTGGCAGCCCGCCATGAGCACCTGTGCCTTACCATCTGCACACAGAAAAAAAAGGGACTGCCTATCGTTCCCTGCCGTATCCTTAAAACTTACGGTTGCGGCCTTGCGCAACTCATCATCAAAATCAATTTCCTGGGAGGCCGCGTAGAGGGTCTCCCACTTTTCACTGCCCCCTAGTAGCCACCAACTAGATAGTTGGTTGGGGCTGGCGGTGCCACCAAGCGTGCAATGGACGTACGAGGCCTCATGCCTCGATGTACCGTCCACCGCAATAGGCAACCAATGCAGCCGTCGGTCCCCGGGCTGCATGATGGCCGAGGGTGGTGGTGGTCGACACTTGAATAGGTGGGCGATGCGGTCAGGTAGGTAGCAGGCCGCACCATTGATGGCCGTGTCGTCACCCGTATAGGCAGCGAACGCCCGGGACTCCGGCAACGCTAGCTGCCGAAGCATGCCGTACACCTGGTCCCATACCACACCGTACGTCATGCTCCCCACTAGGTACCGGGACTCTGTCCTAGAGAGGTGCAATGACCGGATCCTCCACACGGCCATAATCAACCTCTCCTCCTGGGTGGGCTCGGGCTGGACGGTGGCTACAATTCTTGTTTCGGGGGTAAGCACTATTTGCCCCGTGTCGGGCAGGTACTTGACGGTGTAGGGTGCTGCAAGGTCCTTGGTAACAACCTCCTGGAGCTCTTGTAGGCGCCGCCGTCGTGTACGATCCGCTACCAGATGGAATGGCTCCTTGGGCCGTGGCATGGTGTGAGATACAGGACCTGTTGAATGGGCAGGCAGTCATCGCAAAGTTTCTACCATCCCCCTGCCGCAGACCACTCTCTCTACTGTGATTCGCATGCAATTAAAAGAAATTCACATAGATTCGCACGAAATTCGTACGAAAATTCGTACGAATTTCGTACGAATTTCGCATGAATAGAAATGTGTGAATATTCTGAAAATGTGAAATTCGTACGAAATTCGTACGAAATTCGTACGAATTTCGTACGAATTTCGTACGAATTTCGTGCGAATTTCACATGACTGTCACAGAATTTCTGCCAAAGCCTCATCCTTGTGCCCTCGTTGACCCTCACAAAGCAAGCTCAGGATGGTGCTCATGCTGTCATTGTCATTGTCATTGTCTCATGCTGTCATTCCGGCTGTCACTCAGCCAGCAGTGTAATATACAAACAGTTCCGCAGAAAGGAATCGCAAATTAACAGGTTAACAGGTTAACAGGTCAGGGGGCACATCAAGTCAGGGGGTAATGTACAAACAGTGCTGCAGAAAATTTCGCACAGTGGGGGGGGAGTACCCCACATATCGGTCAAACTGCCCATGCTTGGGGGGGGGGGGGCAGGATAACATTCGTCGTGGTTAGAAAGGATAGAAAGGTTAGAAAGGTCGACAGGTGCTCCGGAGGGTACCTACGCACCCCCCCCCCCGGGAGCAGAGCTCCGGCTAGCGGAGCCCTGGGAGCTCTGCTCCGCCACCGCCTCCACAAAGGAGGGGTCCATGGCCGCCGACGTGAGGCGGTGGGGGGGGTACTGCCGGCGCACTTCCTCCAGTGCGGCAGTCACCTTGGGGGCGTCCGGGGCCACGCTGTCCACATCGACCTGCTTGCCACTGGCCATCATGGCCATCCTCAGGCCGGTGGACACTGCGGACATCTGGCCGGCGCATGCCTCGGCCTGGGCATGCCAGGCCTGTGCGCCGGCCAGGAGGTACCGGACACCGGCAGCACTGGCCCCCCCCCTGTCACCCGGGGGGGCGGGGGCCTCGGCACCCTCAGCCCTCTCCACTGCCTCTGCTGGCTGTGCCGCTGGCTTTGCCTTGCGCAACGTCGCCACGTCACGCTCCAGGGTCTTCACCTTGGTGGCCAGCCGGTCACGCTCCCTGGTGACGTCCGCCAACCGCGACTCGCAGTCCCGCCTGTCCTCGTGGACCCTGGACAGACGGGCCTCGAGGTCGCGGTTGGCGGCCTCCGCGCTGATGGCGCGTGCCTCCCACGCCCCCGCCCGCTGCTGGTCCACCCACTCCTGCACCACCCCCCTCTGCCCCCGCCCCCCCGACGGCTCCGCCTGCTCCGCCCGCCCTGCCCGCTCCCCCGCGGAGGCCGTACGCGGGGCTTTGGGGGGGGGGGTGGGGCCCGTGTCCCCTTCGGGGCGCCCTTTCCGCTTGCGCGTGGGGGGGGGTTCGTCCTCCTCGACGTCAATGACGTCGGCCACCACCCCCTTCCGCTGCCTCCCCACATGGACGCGCATGGCAAGCCATGCCACGTCCACCCACTCCGGCCTCCGCTGCCCCCAACCCGTGAGCACATTCAGCCCACAAATCCCAGCCGTCGTCACCGTCCCCTCCTCCCCGATCCGCGACACCCCCGTCTGCACCCGCCAGTGCCCACTCACAAGCCGGTAGGCAAACATGCCCACCAGCTCCTGCCCCGCAGGCAGGTTGGACCCCCCCCGGAGCACAATGGGGCAGGGGAAGGAGATGCGGAGGGTGCCCTGCACCCCCCGCGACTCCAACTCCATGTCCCACACGGCACTGAGGTGCCGCTGCCGCCCATCCGGCCCGGGCGGCACCTGCTGGGTCCAGGCCGGATCCGGCTGCCTGGCGGCCAGGGTGACCCGGTCCAGGGGGGGGTCGGTGTGGGCCTCGCCCAACTCGTCGCGGGACGGCTGGGGCACCACCACCTCGCGCGCCATATGCCCCCTGGCGGTGCTGGCCTCGCTGCCTCCCGAACGCCGAGAGCGCTGCGACCCCACACTGCGCACACTGCCGGCCTCGCTTGGTGCCCGTCCACCGCCGGTGCCTGCGGGCTGGGCGCCACCGGGGCCTTCGGCGGGCTCGGCGTGCTCCTCAGGCAATCGGGGCCGGGGCTTGTACTGGCGCCTGGTGTGGTGCCGAATATCCGGCGACCAAGCGGTGAACGGGACCTGCATGCAGATGTGGGGAGGTGTGCAAGGCAAAAATTGAGAAAGGGGGAGTGGACACGGGGCAATGGAAGAGCAAAAGGAGCAAATTGGACGAAATTCACAGAAATTCGTACGAAATTCGTACGAAATTCGTACGAATTTCGTACGAATTTCACATCTCGAGAAAATTCACACAAATTTATTCACGTGAAATTCGTACGAAATTCGTACGAATTTCGTACGAATTTCACGTGAATTTCGTCCAATTTTTGCAAATACACAAAGCAAACACACAAGCAAGCACACCTTGCAGTCGCATGGGCAGGTGATGCTCCATGCCCCGGTCCTCGCGCACTTGGGCGACCGCCACGCTGGGACCGTGTTCACCAGGTGCCACAGCGTGGTCGGCCGACCCGGGGGGGCAATGCCGGACAAGGCGAAGTGGATCTCCGACTCCGCGTCGACATCGCCCCCCTTCACGACCTCCAGCTGGTGCACGCTGCCCAGGAAGAACAGCATGCACTGGGGGCCGACCTCGATGACGGCGAGGTCGGCGGCCGGGGCCGACCGGGAGATGAAGGTGGGGTGGAAGGGGCAGGTGGGGGGGCCTGCCGGGAGCGTCTGCGGGGCGTCGGCGAACAGGGCCTGGGCAGCCTCCCCCTCCCACAGCCCCACCCTCGCAACCGCCCCCTTCCCCACCCACAACACCTGGTCCACGCTGGGGAGGTCCCAGCTGGACAAATCCCCAGCAACGTCCAGGGCCTCCTTGGGGGGGATGGCGTCCAAGTGTGTGGTGTTGGCCTGGTGGTGTTTGTGTCGGGGGTCGGGGGTCCACAAGTTAAAAGAGCCCCCTGCAGCCCATCCTTGGAGTCGGGGTGGGCAGGCAATCCATGATGGCGGCTGGTGGCCACCATCAGCAGCATGTCCCCCCGATGCAGCTGAATGGTGTCCCAGCGCGCCTCCCCCGCCTCCCCCAGGGCCGTCCCCGCCTGCACCGCCACCTGGTAGTCCTCTGACAAGCAGAGGAAGCTACTCAGGTGGCAGTCCCCCACCGCCCTGTCGCCGGGGGGGAGGACGTCGGGGTGGGTGGTCACGTCGGTGTGGGGGAGCTGCGGCCCACTCCCCACACTGGCCACAATGACGCTGCCCGGCGTCATTGGGTGGAGGTCCCCAACCCCAGGGACACTTTCGGTGAGGTGGGGGTGGAACTTCTTGAAGAGAGGCCCCCCCACCCCCAACCCCAAGGTGCTCTTGCTTTGCCACCGGCGGGGGAGCTCGGGATCCTTGGCCTGCTCCTCACTCCGCGCGGCGTTGAAAAGGAGCTCAAAATTTTTTGCGACGACTTTTTCGTCGCCGCTGCCCCACACCTTCATCACCTTGTTCCACCCCACCTCACAATCCCGTGCCTCCACAAGCCCCCGAAGCACAATGTAGCCGTTCCCATCAACAAATTTGAGGGGCGGCTGAGAGGGGCCAACCCTGTCGGGGGCGGGGTCAGGGCTGCCCGTCACCCCATGAGGGGGGTCGGGAAGGGGTTCGGTGCGGAGGGGGGGTTCACTCGAAATGAAGGGGGGGGCGCATGAGGCACCACGGTACCATTGCAAAGAAGTTGTGCTATAGAAGGTGGGGTGGGTGACGTCGGGGACGTGCACCTGGGGGGGGATGGTGGGATGGAAAGGGGCGACGCCCAAATCATCCCACCACCGGGGGTTGGCAAGATGCCAAGAAAAGGGGAAAAAAGAGTGGTCTGCTGGTGCACCTACAGAAAGATCCTGCAGGCACACCATATCGCAGTTGGGGGGGGTGTGGACAAGGTTATCGGTGGGGTACACCTGGACGTGGGCGTCCTTAGGCTTCCCCACAGGGTTATTCCTCATCGAGTTGAGGAGCTGGTCAACACTGGAGGGGAGAGGGGTCAGATGGAGAAATTTGAGGGTGGGGAGTTGGTGGCGCAGTTCCCTCCACAGGGTTGTGGCCCATCCCCTCCCCCCGAGGTAGCTGTTGCGGGTGGGGCTGCGCATGTCGATGTGGATGACATCGGGAGAGGGGTCGAGGGAGGCTGCCCAGCCCACGATGGCATCCACCCCCAGTGCCTCCGACTCGTACGTTGCCTCCTCCAATTGATGGTGGGCAGCGGGGAGGGCTTGGTAGTGGGCGAGGGTGTCGGCTGCGGGGTCGGGGCGCGAGGCCAGGCTGGCGAGCTGCGACATAGTCTGCTGGGACATTGTCAAAGAGAATGCGAAGAAAGGCTTTGAGAGCTGTGGGAAAGCGAAACAGTGGAAACGAGGGTAAATTCGTACGAAATTCGTACGAAATTCGTACGAATTTCGTACGAATTTCGTACGAATTTCACATACTGTGAATCTGTGAATGTAGCGTGAATTTCTGCGTGAATTTAGGTGCCTGAATCTCACATTCACGCGAATCTCACCAAATCTGTTAAACCATGCGGGGACTTTAAACCTCTAAATTGCACCTATTTGTTGCATCTTACTTTGGGCGAAGGTAGCACGACAAAAGCACACGATAGCACCAAGTTACGAGCAAAACACAGCAAAATTGGGTGAAATTCACGGTACCGTGAATCTCGGATTCAAACGGCCGGTTCACGAAGGGTACACGTGTGCCCGCGTAATGTACCCGGTAACAAGTGGTGTTCCCCAGCACGCACACCTGAGTACATGAAGCCCCCGACCGTGGGCAGCCCTCCTCCATCTCCACGATCTCGCTGGCCTTCTTGCGCCCGAACCTTTATTCGCCCCGCACACCGCAGCCCTGTCCAGCAAAATCCGCCTCGGCCTCACAGGCCGTGATTAGACGGGCAGACAGCAGGGCACGCCCGCGTGTCCCTTGTCCGACCGGCTGCCGGTGTCTAGGCAAACGCGATAGTGCTGCTTGATTTGGGCTGGTTTCATGCCAATGCATGAGGTCCCCCAGCTTGTTCGTCAACTTCTCGGTCCTGTTGGCGTGGTCCACACCGGCGACCGTCCTCTCCCTGCGGGTGCCCCCAGCCGGCACAGTCCTGGCGCCCTTCCTGCCTTGGAGGGTTCGACGGTTGCAAACCGTGTCACCTTCGGGAGGGGAACCGCCTTGCTCTTCTTTTTAAGCTTCTCCTCGTCTCCCTCTTCTTCTTTGCCCTTCCTCTTCTTTGTGGGTCTTCTTCCTCTTCCTCTTCGTCGTCTACTTTGTCCTTCCTGTGCCTCTTCTTCTTCTTTGCTTCCTTCTTGCTTTCTTCTTTTCCTTTGACGTGACGCTGTGCGCTCCCCTCGGCCTTGATTTCCGTGTCCTGGGGTGCCACCTTCCCCTCCTTTGCCCTCCCTCCCTAGCTTTCCCTTTCCCTTGACATCCTTGACCTCCTCCTCTTCCTTGACCTTGACCTCCTCCACTTCTTCGGCCTCCTTATTCTGATTCTCATTCTTATCACCGAACAACGAAACGATATTAGGGTAATATATAATGATAACGATATTACACCTAATAGGGGTGGAGCAACAATGTGCAAGAGTGAAACTACCCAAAAGAAGGCGGGCATACCTGGAGGAGGCTGTGGTAGAAAAATCGGAAGAAGATGACGACGACGAGGAGGACTCATCCTCACTGCTGGAGTCCCCCTTCTTCTTCTTCTTCTTCTTTTGGGCCTTGATGTCGACAAGCCGCCAGAGCGAGACGACACGCTCCCGGCGGCAGTGGTGGACTCCGACGCGCCTGCACATGGAAACGTCGGAGGACAAGAAGGGGAAGGCAACAAAACGTGGTCAACGCGATAGACGCGGGAAACGGGAACGTGGGGAAGTAGCAAGGAATACGAAGGGAATACCTGACATTGGTTGGTTTCGCTTGTGAGGCATTGTAGCTGACGGCTTCGGCGAGGATGATCTCCTTCGTGGAGAACCACAAAGAGGAGAAGAGAAAAAAGAAGTCCGTGGAGAAAAAATGGAAACCAAACACGAGCAGTGCAAAAAACGAGGGTACCTTGCTCATGGTGCCAAAGTAAACGCCCCCACGGCTCTACCTCTTCTGCACTAACAAGGGCGTCCCCACATTCAGCTTTGAAGCCTCCATCACCTCCAAGGCGTGCTCCTTGGGGTTGAACTCCGGGGGGAGGCATGGCATGATGCAACAAATAGAGTGCCTGGGAGAAAGGAGGCCAACCCTGGTGCACAAGGCACCTCTAGAGTTGCACAAAGAGCTGTGTAATGAATGCAGAGACAAGATTCTGAATGCACAGACGAGACAAATTAAAAGGAAAAATGACAAAATGTGCACCGGGGAACACATGTACCCGCATATTCCTTTATCTACCGGCTGGGTCGGCTGCGACCCAGCCAGGATTTTGGCTGCTTTTTCGGCAGTCGATGGGACCAACGCAGCCAAGTGCAGCCGGTGGCAAAAAGAAGCAGCCAAAAAAGTGGCTGCATGGTGCAGCCATTTGGCTGCATGTGTGCAGCCATACATGCAGCCAAATGGCTGCACAAATGCAGCCAAATGGCTGCATGTCTGCAGCCAAAACGTATTTATTTGCAGCGGATGAGTGCAGCCATTTGGCTGCATGTATGCAGCCATTGTGCAGCCATGCCCAAAACATGCAGCCCATGTGCAGCCACGGTAAGCTCTGTGCAGCCAATGTGCAGCCCATGTGCAGCCATCCCGTCCTGCAGCAACCCAGACCATGCGAGAAACACGTAGAGACATTCCTTGTACGCTATTAACAATGGTGTGCAGTCCAACATTGTCCTTGTACATGCAATGGCACATTACAGGTCGGGCACCACCAGTAGGTGCGCTGCCCACAAACAACACATCGCCCCCTACTTGTCCTTTTTGAGGGTGTGTGGTCTGGTGCGGACTCTCTTGGGAACATGTGTTCCAATGCAAGCAGTTGGAAATCGTACATTGAGCAGTCGTGGTGGATGGACTTTGTGTACCGCGCTGCAAGATATGCATTTGTTGCTGCGTAGCGCAGCATGAATGCCCGAACAGAATTGGACCATTTCCTAAATCTTCCCCTTTCTCGCCATTGTAAGGCGAGTTGGTTGGCTGTGTCCACCCCCCCGGCCAAATCCCTGTACGCCTGAATTACTCCAGGCACTGGTTTGCCTGATTCGGAGACAGTGTACTGCTCCTCAGGCGCGCAATTGGCCATCAGCGGGACCACACAAGCAGCCTTCCCCCCGACCTTGGGGTTTTTGTACACATGCAGTGCATATCCTGCATCTGCATTGGTGGTGATACAGTGTTCCCCCTCACTCAAGAGTGCCCCCCCTTCCTGCACCCCTAGCTGGTCACGTTTGACTAAAAATAAAAAAGGTTGTTCCCTGCAGGCCAACACCTGAGCAAGCCTGTGAGATCCAAAAAAACTGTCACAAACAACGACAACATCTGGCTGTAGGGATGAACAAAAATGATTTACAATTTCTGGTCCTGTGAACTTGCCAGCCACTTTTGGGCTACTCCTGCGGAGCTGACCTTTCTTCCCGGTGTATAAATACACCTGCAGTACATAGCCAGAGACAGAATCGCACAAAACATATAGCTTAATCCCCGTACTGTGTGGTTTCCTGGGGATATATTGAATTATACCCCCAGTTCTTCTACCCTTATGGGGTGCAACTGCTTCATCGATTGCAACTGCATCCCCCTGCTCCCACCATTGGACCCATCCCTCATTACACGCTTCGATTAGGTCGGTGATGTCCACATTGCAATTGCGTTGCATTTTGTAGAACAGCTTGCGGTGCAAGAGGTTGGCGACATAGTTGTCCTCATCCGGGTGCCCGACCTCGAAAAGGTCGTCAATACGACGGGGCTTCAGCATTCCTAACCACATCTTGAAGGCCAGGTACCTCCAAAGATGTTTGACTAGGCCACCCTTCCCGCGGTTGCGTAGGTGGCGGCGCATCACCATGTGGATGGGCTTCAGCATGATCTTCAAAAATCGACCCGGGTGCGCCCTGGGTAGCACACAGTGTCCCGGGAGGGGGTCACGAGGTAGTTGGCTCTGGACCTCGTTGTAGTTGAGCTCTCTGGCTTCGTACCGCATTTTGTGGGGGGCCTAGAACAAAGACAGTGCGTCCTGGGTCTACATAACAGCGGCTGCACTATGCAGCCAGTCGGCTGCACTATGAAGCCGGATGGCTGCATGGATGCAGCCAAATGGCTGCAGCCTAGCAGCCAAGTAGTTACACCACCGATTCGTCCCAAATCGTTGTTCTATTCCACGTTCTATGTTCCACGTTCTATGTATCTTTATTTTTATTTCCAATACATTTTCTATCTTTGTGCATAGTGCATAGTGCAGCCATTTCGCTGCACTGGTGGCTGCATTAGAAAACGTATGGCTGCATAATGCAGCCGGCAACTGGGTGCATAGTGCAGCCAGTTGTGCAGCCAGTTGGCTGCACACTGCAGCCGCATGGCTGCATCTTGCAGCCGTTCCGGCTGCACATTGCAGCCATAAGGCTGCACCACGCAGCCGCCCTGTCATGGTAGCATACCGTTTCTGCGAAGGACAAGGTCCTCGGAGGAACGTCGTGCTTCGGGGAGTCCTCCAGTAGCCTGGCCGTCTCCCCACTTGTCAAGTGCAGACCGCTGGGGCTGGGAACTGAGCTGGGGTGGGGGATGACCACCTGGGTGTCCCGGGGGCTGGCGGATTCCGCAGGGGCCTCCTTGCTGCCTTCATCTTGCTTCTCCTCTGCCTTCTTCTCTTCTTCGGCCTTCTTCTCTTCTTCGGACTTCTTCTCTTCTGCGGCCTTCTTCTCTTCTGCGGCCTTCTTCTCTTCTGCGGCCTTTCTCTTTTCTTCTTCCTCCGGGTCTGCGGGGTGCTTGGGCTTCTTCGGACCCCTCCCGTTGTCCGCCTCGTCCCGCTCCCTCTCCCTTTTGCTGGCTCGGGACAATTCGTCATACTCATTGCAAGTGAGCACGACGAGGTGCCCGCGGGTGGGAGGGATTGGCAGCTGGCGCTGCTTCTCCAGTTCAAAACGAACAAACCCCAGGGCAGTCACCAGCGACGTGTACTGCTCCATGAGGTGCTCATCTGGCATCACAGCCAGTTGAGCGACGTCCAGGGTCCCCAGGGGTGGCCGAGCTGCTGGCCGGGCTACTGGCCGTCGTCGACGGGGAGCAGCAAACCCAAGCTTCGGGGGTGCTGCTGGGAGACCGACAGGGTGGGCAGCGGGTGCCGAGGGAAGGTCGCCGCCCTCCTCACCCTCCGGCAATTCGTCCGAGTCCACTGCATCGTCGCAGTTCTCGCAGTTGAGGAAAGACTGAAGGCAGTCTCCTATGAAAGAACAAGGAACATACTGTGGGCTGCACTTTGCAGCCAATCGGGTGCACAGTGCAGCCGAGTATGCAGCCAGGTATGCAGCCAAATGGCTGCATGATGCATCCCATTGGCTGCACATTGCAGCCCACCGGCTGCACAGGGCAGCCCAAAAGACTGGATGCAGCAGGCACACCTGCAAATTCATACGGGACCTTGTCAACCGCGTTCTCCGTACAGAGCGCCTGCAGCTTCCCCTTGGCGCGCTGCACTGAGCCGGCCCAACCAGCGTGGCATTTGCCGGCAGCCTGCAGAACGTCGCCGCTCGCCAAGGACACCAACGTAGTAGACAGGCAGAAGAGCTCCTTGTAGTAGGCCCGCTGCCCCTTGGCGGCGTGGGCGATGCACTCGGCGTAGTGCTTGCGCCACTTGGCCCAGGTAAAGTTGTACCCGGCCTCTGCGCAGGTCTCCAAGGCCTGCTGGATCTTCTGCCTGAACCCAGGGCGCCGCAAGTCTGCTTGCCTCCGGGTCGGCCCCTCCTTGACCACGATCTTCTTGAAACTTGTGGCGGGGAGTGCCTTCTTGGCCTTCTTCTTGGGGCTGGGCTTGGGGCTTCGGGCTTCTTGGGCCTTGGGACTGCCCTTCTTCACGATCTCCTTCCCTTGGCTGGTGCGGGGGGCCTTCTTGGGGGGAGGGGTGATGGGGACCTTCCCTGGGTCTTCCCCTTCCTCCTCCTCCTCCTCCTCCTCCTCCTCCTCCTCCTGCTGCTCTTCCTCCTCCTTTCCTTCCTCATCCGAGTCATCCTTCCATTGGGACCACAACACTGTGATCTGAAAAACAAGTGCACGGAGACGGAAATTCCTAGGTAAACCACACAACAACAATGAAGAACAAAAGCAAGCGATAGGATAGGCAATAGGACAGCTGCACACCTCAGAGTATTTCCATGTACCATCCGCCACGTTGGTTGTGGCACCGGCCACCCGGTTGTTGCCCCGACCGGTGACCTTGTAGCTGACGATGCTCGTCAACCAGAGCTTCTTGCTCTTTGGAGCATTCTTCTGCACCCAAGCGGCATAGTACAGCTTGGGTGCCGCTGTGCTCTGCATGCGGAGTGGATGAGTGCACGGAGTGGATGGGAATTAAGGGGTGCGAAGGGAGCGTGAATGCAGGGGAACACACGTAGCAGGGTGTAACGGGAGTCAAGGGGCATCAAACCTGGAAGCAGATGCACGTCTCAAACTCCAATTCCTCGGGCTTGGTCACCGCGAGGTAACCACCTTCCCGTTGATAGTCGTCAGGCAGGGGGGGCACAGCCATGATGTGTGACTCTGGGACAAACACGAGAAACAAGAGAGATGCATATCTTTATTTAAACGGGTGCACTATGCATCCAAATGGCTGCACAGTGCAGCCGATTGGATGCACAGTGCAGCCAATCGGCTGCAAAGATGCAGCCAAACGGTGTGATTCCCGGAAAATTAGGGACACTGGGTGCATTTTTGGCTGCACGTGTGCAGCCCGGGTGCATAGTGCACCCAAAATTCTGCTTAAAAACTGCCCCAATTGAGGCTTTCGGGTGCATACCGGCTGCACATTTGCAGCCAAAAATGAAAAAATTAAAACCATCAAAAACCGACGTTTCCATCGCGTTCGGCACGTTCAAAAACCTAGGTGTACCACTTTTCATAAAATTTTGTGACGAAAAATTTTTCGGCTGCTTTTTTCGGCTGCACATAGGCGGGTAGATAAAGGAATATTGTACCCGGTAACCTGGTAATGTTCCCCAACATGCTTGACGACGAGGACGTCGTAGAACGTCGTCAGGCATGTCGGGGAACATGATGGGTAACATTTTACCAAAATGTGGGAACATTTTCCGTTTCACATTCAAAACACAATTTTTGGACCAAACCACCATTCCCAACAGATCCAGCGCCCTCAAAAACCCCCTTATGCAACACAAACACAACGGGTGACCGGTGACGTCGGGGAACACCCCGGGTGGTAGCCGAAGGAATATACTTGATTGCCAGCACGACACCCGTCGGCGGCTGTGCAGCGTGCAGTGGCTCTTCTTCCTTACCTTTGTCATTTGAAGCACCATCGGCGAGGATGCTTGAGACACACAAGGTGCGAGCAATTGGCACGCTTTTGGAAGGTCCAAACTCTGACCGACCCCTCTTCCTTGAAGGCAACGGGGAGACCAACCAAACCAGTTTCCGAATCATGACACCCGAATGCTCCTTGCAACAAAACTTCTTGCCCTTGTGCCCATCATACAAGGGGAATGCATCCGCTGGAATGTGGGCAAAGTATCCAATTGCCGACCGGTTTTGCACTCTACACAATGGTACCTTCCTTCATAAATGTCATCCCCGCTTGTGGGGATACGTTCGGAGCGACGCATTTCCACCTAAGGAGAGCCGAAGGAACTCCGTAATGAAGCCGCACTAGCCGCGGTAGGAGCCGCCGTCATGCAAAAGTTGCCGACGGTGAAAAAATCCAGCAACGGAGGTTGAAATGGAGGCCAACGAGACACATCCGGCAATGGCGTAACGAATCTTACGTCATGGTATTTTCCTTTTGGAAAACGGTGATGATCCACTTTTGACCATATACAGTTTACCTCCATGGCAAATGGAGAGCCATCGACAATAAGCAACCCAAGCTGCCCTGTCATGAAACAAACGTGGAAACTTCCAACTCGAGTGCACCTAATACCACGTAGATTGTGACCACATTGCACCATGCTGCCTAGATTCCGGGAAAGGGCATCATCAAGCAACTTATGAATAAGGCACATCTACATACCACTCGAGGTTGTTCCTTCTCTTGATAGGCACCTGGGCGACAGGGGAGGCACCCTTGTTACTTGAGCTCCATGAGTTGCAAAACAAACTGCACATGCGACAAGATGAGCCATGAGCACGTAATGTAGGATTTAAAAATTTCGTGAAAAATGAGGATTTTAAATTTCAGGTGAAATATAACGTAAAAATTTCGTGAAATTTTCGATTTTTTTCAAAAGTATGAAAATTATGAAATTTATGGCCCCAATGGGAAGGCGGGGGTTCTATAACATCATAGCACTGAATCCTGGCACCTATAACCAAGCCCTTGATGAAAGACATTGATGGACGCATCACAATTGAAATGGCGAAGTCCACAAACAATATGATGGATGCCAATGGCAATGATATACTCATGCGTGGCACAACTTCATGTAGCTGACACGAATGAAGACTTTAGTTGCCAACATGGAAAAACTCAGGCGCTCCCGAAAACACTCGCTCTGTCGGGGCTTGGCTGGCTGGAAGACAAGCCACAACCTTGCCCAATGCAGCTGCCGGAGAGGAAGCATGGAGGGCATTCCAAAAATGAAAAGGATGGCACACGAAGGCATGACTCTCAGCAAAGGAACTTGTTTGAGCCACGGAAGTGTGCCCGATCCCGATTCGAAGGACCCGCGCTTCGGACGGGGGAGCTTTTTGGGTTGTGTGGGTTTGGGGGGGGGCAGGGCAGGGGGTTTGGGTTTCTCGGCGGGGGGGGGGCTTTGAGGGGGGGTGCTGCGGGGGCTGCCGGGGGGGGCTCAACCCACAACTGGACAGCAGGATCTCCTCGTCAGCACACCCCTCCCACCACAACTCCCCCATGTACTCCACTACGGTAAAGTGTCCCCAGGTGCTCAAGTGCTTGTTTTTCATGTTGTCTATAAAAAAAGAAGGAACGGCAAGTTTTCATTGAAATTTTCGTTTGAAAGATAAACTTAAGTTTCGTTGAAAATTTCGTTGAAAATTACCTTGAAAATTTCGCTTGTAAATTTCGTTCGAATCCTAACGTAATGCCTCAAGTTGTCACAATGCCACAATGTCAACAAAGCTGCAAACTGAAACGTCAGACCGATAAGACAAATGCACCGCAGAACATCCAGAGAATCGTACCACGTCCCTACCTACTTTATTTGAGTTGGACAAGACCTGGCAGTTCGAAACTGGGGTCACATAGATTAACCAACAGACGCCGGACTTCTGATCATTGATCCAGTCAATTTGATACTTCAGAAGTATAGTATTAAAGTTTCGCATCAGAATACGCACGATTACGACGTTCATTTTTGGGGGAAAATACGAGTCGCCTGCACTATTTTATTCGCCGCACGTGAATGGATAGCCTGAGCAATGTGCTCCACAAGGGTTCAAAGCCTCTGTTTAGGTACCAAACGAATCATGAAAATCAGCCCTTTGTGTACACGGGCCGACGGGCCCCTGTAACTGCTAAAATGTGGCCTTTTTTGTTCACATGGACACGTACGCGTTGAAATCTCAACTCGTACACACTGATTTTCCACACCGTACGCACTGGGTACCAAACGCGCACGCGCTGCGTACGATACGATTTTGCGCCAAACGCGTACGGCACTGCCTTCACTACCTTAGGGGAACTGCGCGCGAATTGCGAGCTGATGCGCGCGCATATTCGAGCTGCTGTGCTCGAAGATAGCTGTGCCACGTGTGCCCAAAAATGAAGACAATTGAGGAAGAACTGTTTAATTGCACATTTTTCCTGCAGATATCTCAGAAAAATGACTTATTTGCAGATCTTGCTGCTGTTGCTTTGTTTGGCAACAGCATTGGGTGCGCCAAAGAAGGACAAAAAAGCTTGTCCAAAGCTTGTGGGCAACCTAAAAAAGCATTGGCTTCAATGCCGTGAGAAATATGGAAATGATCCTCCACAGCTGATACCACCATTGGTGCCAAGGGAGCCACGTATGTGAATTTGATCACGAATTAAATTAAACGCTCTTTTTTTGCCACATGAAAAGGAACTTGGCCATACTTCTTTTTTGTAGCACGAATCTTGGAACTGTTTTGGCGCCCAACCTTCGTGTTCTTTAACCCAAGTAAGCAATTGGGTTGCAACACTTGGTGTCCAGTGGGCGATTGTGGGGAACCTTGCACACCGAATAGCGAACAAAGTTGGTCTCCGTATCTTCGCCGCATTTTCGACCTTGACCGAGTTCTTCTGTTGAATCCATATTCCTTTGTCTACCCGCCTATGTGCAGCCGAAAAAAGCAGCCGAAAAATTTTTCGTCACAAAATCTTATGAAAAGTGCTAGACCTATGTTTTTGAACGTGCCGAACGCGATGGAAACGTCCGTTTTTGATGGTTTGAATTTTTTATTTTTGGCTGCATATGTGCAGCTGGTATGCACCCGAAAGCCTCAATTGGGGCAGTTTTTAGACAGAATTTTGGGTGCACTATGCACCCGGGCTGCACACGTGCAGCCAAAAATGCACCCAGTGTCCCTAATTTTCCGGGAATCACACCGTTTGGCTGCAGCTTTGCAGCCGATTGGCTGCACTGTGCATCCAAACCGCTGCAAAGTGCAGCCATTTGGATGCATAGTGCAGCCGTTTAAATAAAGATATGCATCTCTCTTGTTTCTCGTGTTTGTCCCAGAGTCACACATCATGGCTGTGCCCCCCCTGCCTGACGACTATCAGCGGGAAGGTGGTTACCTCGCGGTGACCAAGCCGGAGGATTTGGAGTTTGAGACGTGCATCTGCTTCCAGGTTGGTTGCCCCTTGACTCCCGTTACATGCAGGATATGCACTGCATGTGTACAAAAACCCCAAGGTCGGGGGGAAGGCTGCTCGTGTGGTCCCGCTGATGACCAATTGCGCACCTGAGGAGCAGAACACTGTCTCCAAATCAGGCAAACCAGTGCCTGGAGTAATTCAGGCGTACAGGGATTTGGCCGGGGGGGTGGACACAGCCAACCAACTCGCCTTACAATGGCGAGAAAGGGGGAGATTTATGAAATGGTCCGATTCTGTTCGGGCGTTCATGCTGCGCTACGCAGCAACAAATGCATATCTTGCAGCGCGGTACACAAAGTCCATCCACCACGACTGCTCAATGTACGATTTCCAACTGCTTGCATTGGAACACATGTTCCCAAGAGAGTCAGCACCAGACCACACACCGGCAAAAAGCCCAAATAAGAAACGAGGTGCTGTTTGTTGGGGGCGCACCTACTGGCATTGCCCGACGTGTAATGTGCCATTGCATGTACAAGGACAATGTTGGAACGCACACCACTGTCAATAGTCTCCGATGAATGTCTCTTCGTGTTAACGTGCTTCTCACAGGGTCTGGGGTGTTTGGCTGCACATGGGCTGCACATTGGCTGCGCAGAGGTTACTGTGGCTGCGCATGGGCTTCATTTTGTGGGCGTGGCTGCACACTGGATGCATGTTTGCAGCCAAATGGCTGCAACTATTGGCTGCATAGTAATACATACTGGCTGCATGTATGCAGCCAGTTCGGCTGCATACATGCAGCCAGTTCGGCTGCATACATGCAGCCAGTTGGCTGCACCATGCAGCCACTTTTTTGGCTGCTTTTTTTGGCCTTCGGCTGCACTTGGCTGCGTTGGTCCTATCGACAGCTGAAAATGCAGCCAAAATCTTGGCTGTCCGCGGCCAGACCAGCCGGTAGACAAAGGAATATGTTTAAGAGGAGGAAAGTAAGGGAACCCGTAAAGCCTAAAGGTCCCGCACAGCTAGCCTCAATTGTAGCCCGCACCAGTGCCGAGTACCTAAAGTCGCAGCGGTCGCAGCGCACGGCCCCCGGCTTTAGTACTGCGGAGGTTATCCTGTTCCGCCGCATGTGGGAGGAACTCAACATGGATGTGCGGCAAGCCAAGGGTTGGGAGAGGTTTGAAAGAAGGTGGAAGGAGGAACACAAAAGGGATGCAACCGACCAAATCCGGGACCGCAACCGCAAGAGTCTCCAAGACCATGCGACTCGGCACCGTAAAGAGAAAAAGAAAGAACAAGAAGCACAAGCGGCGACACAAGCGGCAAAAGAGAAAGAACAAGAAGCACAAGCAGCAAAAGAACGAGAAACCGCAGCCCACACAGCTCCAATTGACCCTACCCACTCAGCAGCAGCCTGGATTCCCCCACGTGACCTCTCCTTGGCCTCCATTTGGACAGCAGTAGGGTAATCACACACGGGGGAACTATAAATAAGGAGTACGTCATCCAATGGGATTCGCCATTGTGCATTCTTTGTGCCTTATGTATCCTCTTCAATTGGGACTGCAAAAGGGTTGTTACCCTACGGGAGAACTAAAGCAGAAGAGGAAAACTTACGGGGGAACTAAGAAAGAAGAGGAGAAACAAGAGAAAATCTGGTCTTCTGCTTTGTGCCTGCTAACATGCCTGCTACGGTGCTACGTGCCCATCTTGCATTGTTTATTTATGTGCATTCTTAGTGCCTTGCCCATCATGCAATACTTATAGAGTTCCCTAGGTAGTGAAGGTAGTGCCTAGTGTTAGGTTCCTTCACTACCTAGGGATCATCATAATGGAGAAACATTCATTTTGCAATCCTTCCTTAAAAGGGAAATCAAGATTCCTCCCTTCCATTTCCCCCGATTTCCCATCCCAAATCGCCCAAAAATCCTAATTTTAGCCTTCTTTTTTCATCCCGCAATCTTCCATTTATTATTTATTATTATTATTATTTATTATAATAGCCTTTTATAAGCCGCAAATCCTCCTTTTATAGCCCTTGGGACATGCCGCAAATCCTCCTTTTATAACCCTTTGTCGCCCATTTTTCTCCCCTAGGCAATTTCTTCCCTAGGTAGTGAAGGTACTCCCACGCGTACGCAGTGCGTACGGTTTGGTAAATCAGTGCGTACGAGTTGGGATTTCAACACGTACGTGTCGGGCTTTTAACACGTACGTGTCCATGTGAACAGATCTTAGCAGTTACACCCGCGGCTTTTCCCGTGCATAGACCATGTCTAAACTACGTTTCGGCCATTTTTTGTTTGGTCCCTTCTTAGTTGAGCTTTGTTGTGTGTCAGCGGCAAAATCGTCAGACGGCGAGCACGTACTGCACAGATAAATTCCATTTAGGCTGCAAAGTAACAAATTGTGAGCAATATTCCTTTATCTAGGGCGGTAACAGGGTCAAATTTGGGGTAACAGGTCATTTTTTTCAAGTTGGGTTATATGGGGGTTTTTTGAGGTGCCTGACCTTGGTAACATAGTGTCACCCTCTCATTCAACACATGTGACAGGAAGAATTGCAAAGTTTGCCTTTTTGTGCTTGTTGTTACCGCAAATGTGTTACCTGCCCGTCGTGTGTTCTGCTGCAAGCCTTGAGTTTCGCGGTAACAGGTATACGGGGTAACACCATAGCGGTTACATCAGCGGTAACAACAACCAAATGGGCAGAGGTGCAATAATAATTGAAAATAAAATTCCCTCAAGAAAACGCGACCTTCACGACCCTGTCAGTTTGATCTTAACACCCTTGCACTCCACAATGAATTTTTTTGTCTTGATTTGACGTGCCTATTTCTTGCAAACCTAAAATTGTGCTCAATAGAGCTGCAGAGGCATCTCTCCCTCTGGGTAACAATTTTCCTGGGTAACAGGTCAGCGGTTACACCTGCGGTAACACTACACATGTGCCCAATAGATCTGCAGAGGTATCTCTCACTCTGGGTAACATTTTCCCTGGGTAACAGGTCAGCGGTTACACATGCGGTAACACTACACATGCCAATCATGTCCCATTAGGGCCCTGTTTTTCCTCATTATGCCCCTTCCACCGGTTCCCAAGAAGTTTCACAAGGAGCTGACTGCCGGATCGACGTTGTACAGTGTCCGCTGGGGTGATGTTGCCCGTGCCGGGGCTCCTGTGGTCCTTCAGGTATCCCCTTTGCACCATTGCTTGCTGTGACCTGTTTTCAACGGGTTGGGTAACACGTACCTGTTACCGGTTACACACGTGGTAACACCCCCCATTTTTACTGCACTTACTTTCCTTGCAGTTGAAGGCCAAGAAACAAGGCCAGCCCAACTTTGTTTGCGGCTGGGTTTCCAAGGGCAGCCATTCGGCCCTGACCATGAAGACGGCGTTGGCCTACGACGTTGATGAGGGGGAATGTCTGGACATCCAGACCCTCCACGGGCCAGTGACCTTTCAGGCAAAGGAGTGTGGGAACACCTGGGGATTTTACAAAGGGGGGCAAGAGAAGGGCAGGGGCAAGGAGGTGCAGGCAACAGGCAGTCATTCAGCAGCAGCCAGCAAAGCCCCCACCAAATCAGCCTTGAAGCCCCCAAAACAGACCCGAACACTCACCCCAGCTTCAGTTGCAGCCAAGGCAGTCCGGCAGAGGTCCCAAATGGATGTTGACAAGGAGGTGGACAGTGATGATGATGATGATGACCAGGGACCAGGGACTGACGAGGAGGTGGTGGTCCAGGAGGAAGGAACCCCTGAGGAGGACGAACCAGTACCACAAACCAAGGGGAAAACAAAGAAGGCGAAAGGGAAGACGGCACACCCCAGTTTTATGTTTACCGGGCCGGCTTCTGGTGGGGCAAAGTCCATCTCTGCCCGCCCCACAAGGGCAGAAAAAACTCTTACTTCAACAACCTACCTACAACACCTTGAACGGGCGAAGTCCCATGTCAGGGAAGAGTTGGGGTCCAGCCTCAAACAGGTTGCAACCCACTACCAGCAGTGTCTGGGGGTGACAGGTGCGGCCATTGTGGCTGAAGATGGGACCCCCCTCAACGCGGCCGAAGACCCCAGAGCCACAAGTGCAAGAAGAAGAGAAAGCTTTGGATGGGCACTGACTGGAAGGTGTGTGGTTCGTGTTACCCTGGTAACGGGTCAACGGTTACACACGTGGTAACAGCACATTGGTATGTTTAACTGCCATCTCACTGTTCCCCACTGTGTTCCCATGTAGGTTGGGAATCGCCATCCCTGTCATGGTGAACCGAATTGGGGCTCGAGGGGCACACACCGGAGCTTCCCCGACGTGCCTGGATCGGCTGAAGCAAAAGTGGCGGGACGAGATGGGGACCGAGGGGTTGCTCAATGATGATGAAGCGCGAACTGAAGCATGTATGTTGTCTTTTCCTGCTGGGTAACGTAAATCGCGGGTAACAGGGCAAGGGTTACATGGGTGGTAACACTGTGTGTCACGTTTTTGTGTCCGGGTAACACTTTTCCCGGGTAACAGGTCATGGGTTACATGGGTGGTAACACTGTGTGTCAGGTTTTTGTGTCCGGGTAACACTTTTCCCGGGTAACAGGTCATCGGTTACATGGGTGGTAACACTGTGTGTCAGGTTTTTGCTCCCGGGTAACACCGGGTAACACCCATTTTATGTCCCTGGTAACATGCTTTGCGCTCTTTGTCACAGTGAATCTGCTGCTGGTGGAGCTCAGCTGCGACGGGTGCTCTGCCCTCAAGGACGTGGAGGATGATGATGCCGAAGCCCCGAAGAGGCAGCCGGAGAGGCTGGGGGAGGGCCCCACAGCAGCGCAGCTCAAGGGAGGCCCCGAGAAAGCCCACAAAACTGAAAGTGCATACTCAGGTATGGTGTTGCAATCTTGGGGTGTTGCACTAACTGACCTACTTACATACAAATGTAATTGTCTGTAATGATATTCTCTGTCTGCAGGTTTGTCCAACCTGGAGAAACTCCGTGCAGGCCTGCAGAGTGGTCCCAGTATCCCCGGGTCACTGCAGCTGAGGACCCAGGACCTGGCGGACCTCAGCCAGGAAGACCTCGATGCCAGGATTGTTCAAACCTGGCGCCACATTGGGGTCATGCTGCATCTGAGGTCCACCCACAAGAGCCCACCCCCACTGGAACTGCCTGGCCAATGGCGTCCATGTCTCGTTGGGACCCTCCAGGAACAGCAGGAGAGGCTGCAGAGGTACAAGCGGAAGTACCACAAGGTCAGGAATATGCACCCAGGTGATGAGTTTGGCAGTGCAACCAGCAGCAGTGACAGCCAGGAGAGTGAGGGGGCCAAGATGCGGAGGAAGCAGCGGAACAAGCACAAGAGGGTGCGGAGGCGGGCCCGTGAGGAGGAGGCGCGGCAGCGGCTGGAGGCAGAGCGGAACGCGCTTCTGGCGAGGGTGCAGGCAATGGAAGTGGAGGCCAGACCACCAAGCCTTGGTATGTTTTTTGTGCTCTGTTGCTGCTGGGTAACAAAAATTCCCAACGGTTACACACGCGGTAACACTTTCCAAAGCCTGGGTAACAACAATTCTGGGTAACACCCCAACGGTTACACACGCGGTAACACTTTCGAAAGCCTGGGTAACAACATTTCTGGGTAACACTCCAACGGTTACACACACGGTAACACTTTCGAAAGCCTGGGTAACAAAAATTCTGGGTAACACCCCATCGGTTACACACGCGGTAACACTTTCGAAAGCCCGGGTAACAAAAATTCTGGGTAACGCTGTGTGTCTCTCTATGTTTTCAGGTGAAGCAGGCAAGCGGGCAAAGGCCTACTCACCCCTGACGGCGAGGGAGTTGAGCAGCGGGGAGGCTGCCCATGCGGAGGAACCCAAGGCCGAGGAGGAACTCAAGGCCAAGGAAGACGCCGAGGCCGAGGACGAAGGATCCACCCCATCGGCAACCGTGGACAGCAAAGTGGTGGTGTGCGCAGTGCCTTCCATTGACATGACATGCGCACAATGCGTAGAAAACGTAGCAATCGTGCATCCGTTTTTGACACAGGTCTACTCGCCACCACCGGCCCTGGGGGCACCGCTGCTCACGCAGGATGAGGATGCTGGTGACACCGGTCGGGATCCGGAGATGCCTTCGAGCTCCGGGAGCCTCCCGTATGGGTCCGACCCGTACAGGTACCGGCCCCAGGATCCACCACCCCAGCCACTGCCGCAAGGACCTCCGCCGTCGGAGACACCGGGTGAGGAGCAGCCAGGGGCCGACGATGAGACGCCGATGTGATGATGTGCAAGGGTGTGTTTCTTTATTTGTACCCTTGGTTTTGTGAATGGGGCAGTGTGGTGACACGTTACCGGGGTAACACCCCAGGGGTTACATGGGCGGTAACACACAGGTATTCACCTCCGGGGGGATGGCCACACGTTACCCGGGTAACACCCCAGGGGTTACATGGGCGGTAACACAAAGGTATTCACCTCTGGGGGTATGGCAACACGTTACCCGGGTAACACCCCAACGGTTACATGCGTGGTAACATCGTTCAGCAATGATCCTCTGTTGTTCTCAGGCCCAAAAGTGAGTGGCGGAGACTCTGGATCGTGGACGTGATTGCGAGGAAGGCATGGACTTCACGGACTGATGCATCGGCGACGTCGGATGGGGTCTTTTTATTTTGATCAGGCCTGTTGTGGCCTCTATGTTCTTATTATGTCAGTGGTGAATGTTACCACCCTTGTATCCCAGTTGCCAGTTACCCAGTTACCAGGGGTGTTACCCCGACGTCCTCATTCTTTCCTTCTAGCTTTGCCTCAGGGTTCAGGGGTAATTTGTGAACGATGTGCACGTGTGCAAGGGGGGGGGGGTGTTTTCCTGTCCACCCATTTTCCCACAGCCACCATGCCCATCCGACCCAGCCGGCGTCCATTGCGGAGAGCAATGGTGTTCGAACGAAGGGGACTACCCCCCAAGCATGTGAGAGGGGCCCTATCAGCAGCTACCCTTGGGGGACATCCCAAAAAGAAGTATGCCACCATTACCGAGGCCATGGATGACATGTTCCACCCAATCCTGCGCTGCCTGAGTGAGGCTTTGGAAAAAAATGGAGCCAGCGAATTGATACCCAAGCTCACCAACTACATCCTATTCAGGGTTATGCTGGGGATGTGGCGACCAAGACGAGTCGATGATGTATGGCATCCCACAGCTTTGTGTGCACACAAAGGCTTGGCCTCCCTATTAACCAGGGAGGAGTATTATAAAATACACCGCCTGTCCAATTGTGGTACTGCAGAGCTCCTTGAGGCTATTAATGCCCATTGGTCCAGCCTGTGGGTATGGGGGTGGGCTGCCGCAGGGGATGAATCCATTGTCCCCCACAAGGGGAAAAGGGCTGGACCCATGCGGCAGTTCATCCCCAGAAAACCGCATAGCACAGGCATTAAATTGTATGTCCTGGGTGACTCAGTGCACCCTTTTATAACTGATATTTTTTTGTATGCAGGCAAAAGGGTCAGGGTCTTCCGGGATCACCCCCAGGTGGCTGGACCTCGGACTGCCCGGGAGATGGTACACCGATGGGCTGACCTACTCCCTACTCGCACTGCAATTGTGTGCGACTCATACTTTGGAAGCCACCTAGTGGCAAACCAAATGGCACAGCGTCAGCAACCCTTCTTGTTCCTATGCAAAAGGGATCAGGAAGGGGTTTCCCTGGCCGGGGATAGTATGCGACCCTCCATTGCAGCAGAAACGTATGTCAAAGGAGGCAAGTATAGCCTCCATGTCTACAAAAACCCAAAAGTGGGTAGCAAACCACCACGTGTGGTTCCATTTCTGTCAAAATGTGTGTTCGACAATGAGTGGGTGCGCCACAGAGGTGGTTATGAGCTCCCACCTGTTGTGGCTGCATACAGGCAGCTAGCCAACGGTGTTGACAGTGCCAATCAAATGGCACTAGAACACCGTGAGACAGGCAGATTCAAGAGTTGGACCCGTGCCTTGAAGGCTTTCTTGTTTAGGTACGCGATTGTAAATACCTTTACAGTCTGCCGACTCCAAGGTTTGATACCCAAAAAGAAATCCCTTTGGGACTTCCAATGGGATATTTTGGAAAAGTTTGTCTCCCCTGGGCACGCTGTGCACACGCCGGTGCTTGTAGATACCCGAGGCACTTGCAAAGTATGCAAGGGGCGCACTTGGTTCAAGTGTGCTCATTGCGATGTGCATTTGCACTCCTACAGTGGTTGTTTCCAGAAGTGGCATTCAGAACTGAAAGTTTGAACTCAGAAGAAACAGCAGTCCTACGGCGCAGTGATACTTCTTGCAGGGCAGGGAGGGAAGGGACTATGTGTGCATGACGTTGTGCCCAGCCACCATGGGGTAACTAAAACAAAGTGTGATGAAGGGGTTACATGAAAGGTAACACAGGGGGTAACTAATAGAGACAAAGTGGGATTGGAAGGGGGCATGGTTACCCGGGTAACACCCCAAGGGTTACAGCGGTGGTAACAAAAGCAATTAACAACCAGAGCGCTCGGGTAACACGTACATGTTACCGGTAACATAGGAAGTCCCTCGGGTAACACATTGGTAACACCGTCGGTAACATGTGTTACCCAGGTAACAAGCATGTTACCCCGTTCGAAAAATAAAAAAGGTCAAATATCTTCACCTGTTTTCTGGGGCAGAAATGGGTTACCCAGACCACATGGATCCCTGAGTACTAACCCTAGATAAAGGAATATTCCTTTATCTACCGGGGGAACGGGGTCATTTTTGGGGTAACCGGTCACTTTTATGAAGTAGGGGTATATAGAGGTTTTTTGAGGTGGCGGACTTGGGTAACATAGTGGTTTGCATTGGTTCGTTTACTAGTAATGTACATTAGCACATTTGTCACTTTTCATGCCCTGTGTTACCCCCACTTGTTACCCAGCTTCGTGCCCTTGCCGTGCAGCCCAGGGTTTTGCGCGGTAACACATACATCGGGTAACACCCCCACGGTTACACACCGGGGAACACATCACAAAACTCCAGTTGCCAGATACTTCCACTTGTGGCTCATGAAGTAAATGTTTTCAAGAAAATCGCAGGCGCACGAGTTTTGCGCCTGCTCCGCGTACGCCCACCGCGTGCTTGTGAATTTTTTCGTCTTGTTTTGACGTTGCAAACCCCCCTTGGACTCCATTCACCACTTATTAGTGCATTCTTAGATAACTGGTGCCCGGGGAACAGATGTTCTGGGGAACACATCAACGGTAACACACGCGGTAACACCACCTCTTCACATGTTTTTGCACAAGGGTGTTGTATGGCCACACACATATATAGACTATGCCTGTTCCACCCGTCCCCAAGAAGTTCGCCACCTCTGTGAAGAGTGGGTCGTACCTCTCCAGCGTTCGATGGGGAGACATAGCCCATAAAGGGGCCGCCGCGGTCCTTCAGGTTGTTATTGCCTTGTATGCTGTTGTGTGTGGTTCGAGGTAACACTGCAGCGCTACCGGTTACACTCCTGGTAACACATTGCATGAATGGTGCATTCGAGGGAACATCGTGGGGCTACCGGTTACACCTTAGGTAACGTGTGGCATTCATGTCCCCCTGCCACAGATGAAGAAAAAGAAAGGATCCACCTACATCTGTGGGTGGGTTTCGAAGGGGAACGCCTCCTCCCTCACAATGCCGCAGCCGCTGGGCTATGAGGTCGACACTGGGGAATGCATGGACATTGCCACCATGGGGTCCACCACCATCAAGGCTGACCAAGTAGCCAACCAATGGGGTTGTTACACAGGTGGCGAGGGCAGTAGCAGCAGCAGCAGCAAAGGCAAAAAGCAGGCAGCCGCAGCCCCCACGTCCCAGCAGCAACAGCTCATCCAGCAGCAACAGCCCAAGAGACAGCAGCCGACCCCAGCCGGGAAACAAACCCGCCACTACACACCCCAGATAGCAGCAGCAGCAGCTTCAGCAGCAAGGCATAGGGGAGATGGCATGGATGTTGACGAATGCACAGACGAGGACGAGAACTTTGAGGATGATCCGGCCGAAGCAATGGATGAGGACGACCCAGCACCGGGCAGAAAAGGAGGGGATGAGGACCCTGCAGATGCTGACGACGATGATGCTGACGACAACCCGGGGCCCAAGCCCAAGGCCAGAACAAAGGTAACCAAGGAGGGACACAAAGGCAAAGCCAAACACCCCAGTTTCCTGATTGAGGGCCCCGCGTCAGGCGGTAGCACCAGCATCAGCGCCCGACCCACGCGCAAAGAAAAGACCCTGGCTTCAGCTAGCTTTTAGGGGCACTGGGACAGGGCTAGGGAGACCATGCGGGAGCAGTTGGGCTGCAGTGTGCAGCAGCTGGCCCACCACTACAAAAGCTGCCTGGATATTGGAGGATGTGGTGTTGTCGACACAGCACGTGAGCAGTTGGAGGGCGAGCCTGCACGACTCCTCAGTGCCAAGCTACGGGAGAAGTTTGCCTTCTGCATCCAAGGCAGGTATTATCTGTGATTCCCAAACCTCCATAGCCACTCTCCCACACCAAAAGACTAGTGTACCTCACCCTGCGCCCCCTATCTCTTCAGACTTGGTGTGGCGATACCCGTGATGCTGCACAAGATTGGGGCACGTGGTGCCCATACCGGGGCCCAAGACACTTGTCTGTACTCTTCGTGAACCGGCCGTTTGAATCTGAGATTCACGGTACCGTGAATTTCACCTATTTTTGCTGTGTTTTGCTTGTAACTTGGTGCCATCGTGTGCTTTTGTCCTGCTATCTTCGCCCAAAGTGAGATCCAACAAATGTGTGCAAATTAGAGGTTTGAAGTAGCCACATGGTTCAACACATTTGGTGAGATTTGCGTGAATGTGAAATTCACGCACCCAAATTCACGCATAAATTCACAGATTTTGGCACCTCTCGTTTTGGGCGCGGTTTGGGCATGGTGGATGCTTTTGGGGCGGGACCTTCATTGGATGATGCGTAATGAAGCTGGGGGAAGAACTTTATCCCCTCAAATCCCTCAAAAGGATCCAATAATATTGCGTTTTCCCCCGAAAACCTCAAAATTTGGGTAAATTCACGTGAAATTCACGCATTTATTCAAACGGCCACTTATCCCCCGTTCACGAAGGGTATATCTACGCCGTCTTCAAGAGAAGTATTATGCAGAATTTGGGGTGCACATGGACACTGAAGACATGCGAACTGAAGCATGTATGTCTGTTACCCCGTGCGTTACCGTTGGACTGTTACCCGAAAACGCGTTACCTGAAGTCAAAAATAGAGGAAACTGGTGTTCCCCGGTGTGTTACCGTTGGGGTGTTACCCGGAAAAGTGTTACCCGCAGTCAAAAACAGTCGAAAATGGTGTTCCCCGGTGTGTTACCGTTGAGGTGTTACCCGGAGAAGTGTTACCCGCAGTCAAAAACAGACGAAAATGGTGGTCCCCCTTGTGTTACCCCCGCTCCAATGTTGCTTTTCTATGCCTACAGTGAGTCATATCCTGGACAGCATGGCCTGTGAGGGCTGCCGGCACTTGCGCGACGTGGAGGATGACCCGGGGACAGAGCAGGTGGCCAAGGGTCACAGTGTCGGAGTTCCACGAGCCGCCATACCCAAGGCGGATAGCGCACATGGCGCGGGCAGAAGTGAGGAGGACTTGTACTCTGGCCTGTCAGCCTTGGAGGCCGCCGGCGAACCCCCAGCGACGTGACGTCGCTGATGCTGAGGACGCAGGATCTTGCGGAACTCCCACCCGAAGAGCTGGACCAGAGGATTACCCTCACGTGGCGTCACGTGGGGGTGATGTTGCACCTGCGCTCAACACACCCCGGGATTGGACCCCTGGAGCTCCCCGGGCGCCCAGTTACTGTACAGCATCTGCAGGAAACTGGGGAGCGGTTGCGCAAATACAAAAGGAAGTACAACAAGCTACGTGGGGTGGTGCCGGAGTGTCCCACTGTCAGTGGGACAGCAACTCAGATTCTGAGGAGTCCCTCCAAGCAAAGGAGAGGCGCAAGCAGAGGAACAAGATGAAGAGGGCAAGGCGGCAGGCACACCAGGCGGCGGAAAAGAAGCAGTGGGAGCAGCAGCAGCAAGATTTGCTCAGGCAGATTGCCCAGTTGCAAGCACAGGCAGCACAGCCAGCAGCACAGCCCGTCCAGCCACCTGCACCAGTTGTGCCAGTTCGGCCACCAGCCCAGATTAGCAACGAGCCAGAAGCACACCCTGTCCAGCCACCTGCACCAGTTGAGGCAGAAGCACAAGCTCAGCAAGCTCAGCCACCCCAGATCAGCGACCAGCCCGAAGCACAAGAGCAGGGACGGGCAATGCAGCCGCAAACGGAGGAGAGCCAGGCGTCTGGCCAGCTCTGGAACGACCCCAAGGTGTGTTTCTGCGCCGGTTACACGCGGGGTAACACGAAAAACAGTCCTTGTGCACTTTGGGTAACAGATTCCTGGGGAACGCGCCCGCGGTTACACACCGGGTAACACGAAAAACAGTCCTCCTGCACTCTGGGTAACAGATTCCTGGGGAACGCGCCCGCGGTTACACACTGGGTAACACGGAAACACACCACAAAACACCTGTTTCACTCTGGGTAACAGGTTCCTGGGGAACGCGCCCGCGGTTACACACCGGGTAACACGACAGGTAGTCCAGGTAACAGGATCCTGGGGAACACGCCTGAGGTTACGCACTGGGTAACCCTGTTGCTTTACTTTGTTGCATCGTGGTGCTCGCCGTGCGTGGGGGGGGGGCAATTTTTTTGTTTTGTTTTTGCAGAAATGCCCATCCGCCCTCGGGTCCGTCCAGCATTACGTCCTATGGTGTTCGTCCGTCGCCGTATACCCCCCAAGTTCGTCAAAGGAGCCCTGAGCGCCGACACCATGGGAGGACGTCCGCGGAAAACCTATGGTAGTGTACATGAGGCACTAGACGACGTCTTCAAGCCCATCTTGGTGACCCTATCGGATCACCTAACAAAGAACGGCTGCAGTGAGTTAATTCCCTTGTTGCCTAAGTACATCCTCTTTAGGGTAATGCTAGGGATGTGGCGACCACGCAGGGTGGATGACGTGTGGCACCCCACGTCATTGTGTCACCACAAGGGACTTGCCTCCCTTCTTAGCCGCCAAGAGTACTATAGTATCCACGGGCACTCCAACTGCAGTAGTGCAGACCTTTTGGAGGCTATTAATGCCCATTGGTCCCAGCTGTGGGTGTGGGGATGGGCAGCTGCAGGGGATGAGTCCATAGTACCCCATAAGGGGAAACGGGCCGGTCCCATGCGGATGTTCATTCCCCGGAAACCCCACAGCACCGGGATCAAACTTTTTGTCCTGTCGGACTCAGTCCACCCGTTTGTAACGGACATTTTCCTTTACGCAGGGAAGAGAGTCCGCATTTTTCAGGGTCGCGAAAATGTGGCCGGCCCTCGAACGGCACGGGAAATGGTCCACAGGTGGGTGGACCTACTTCCATCACGAACGACGCTGGTGTGTGACAGTTACTTTGGCAGCCATGCTGTTGCACACCAGTTGGCCCGGAGGCAACACCCTTTTCTTTTCCTAATCAGGCGGGACCAGGAAGGGGTTGCGGCTGCCGGTGATTCCCTTTTGCCAGGGCAAGTGGCCGAGACCTATGTCCGCAAAGGGGGTTATAGTTTACATGTTTTCAAAAACCCCAAGGTGGGCAGCAAACCCCCTCGGGTGGTGCCCTTTGTGTCCGACTGTCAATACGATGGGATGAGGGTACCACACCGGGGGGGTTACTCGCTGCCCCCTATTGTTGCTGCCTACCGGCAGCTTGCCAATGGGGTTGACAGCGCCAACCAGCTGGCACTGGAGCACCGGGAAACCGGCCGCTTCAAGTGCTGGTCCAAAGCGCTGAAGGCATTCCTGTATAGGTATGCCATTGTAAATACCTTCACCATTGCTAGGTGCCAAGGCCTGATTTCCCAGAAGAAGTCCCTTTGGGACTTCCAATGGGACATCCTTGAGGCCTACGTGCAAAAAGGCAACGAAGTGCACGCACCTGTGCTGGTAAACAGCAGGGGAACCTGCGTCACTTGCGGCGGTCGCACTTGGTTCAAGTGCGCCGCCTGTGGCGTGTCTGTCCATAGTTATCATGCGTGTTTCGCACCTTTGCACAGTCAGCTGAAGAAGTAATGTGTTTCCTGTGGTCCAGTGTTGTGCACAAGGGCCTGGGCAGGCAGAGGGACCTCAAAATAGCCAAGGTAACACATTAGGGAACAAACAAGGGCTCTGAAGGGTGTCTACAAGAGGAAAAGAACAGGGGTAACACCCTAGGGAACCTGGGGAGCCTAAAATCAGCATCATGGGGAACAACACTGGGGAACACCAATGTGTTACCGGTAACACCCGCGGTAACACAAAATGGCACTGGGGGAACAAATAATACCCCTGGGGAACACTACACTCCGACGTGTTCCCCAAGGCACCAATTAGGCAAAAAACAAAAAATCCTCAATTTCTCCATGGGTATTTAGGGGGTAAAATAGGTTTCCCAGACCCCATGGATTCCCCAGTACTAACCTGAGATAAAGGAATGTGTTCTTGCGTTTTCCGAGTGTCTTGCGCCCATTCATTTGCCGATGCTATAACACAACCAATAGCCGTGCATCACATCACGTGTGTGTATACATGTCCACTGCATGGGGGGTGGTCCCCTGTGTGCCTCCTTTCATACATATGTGCCCACCCCCCACTCTCATCTCTCACTTGCTGCACCCCGGGGTTTTTCCACCGGTACTGTGGCGCCAGAACGGGCTCTGCTGTGCTGCCCTGACGAGCTCTCTCGGGGCTCCGTGCCGGCGCAGTGTTCGGTTGAACGCCGGTTTCCACCATTTTCCTGGGTATCCCTTACTGTACAACTCCTGCAATGTCTGCTGTACATTTTGTGCCTGGATGCATAGAACAGACATTTTTGGACCAGACCTGGGACCAGTGATCGGAGTACTGCCTTGGCATTGGGGGCATACCAGTCTGGGTAGTCTGGGCAGCGCCATTGGGACCCTGGCCCGGCCAAGGGCCCACCTATTTCCTTCCTACTCCCAAAGAATAAAATGACAGAAGAGGATACCTCCCTAGAGGCTGCAAAACGCCTCAAGTTTCGTGTAGTTTTCAGCCATTACAACCACCCGTTGAAAAGATATGGACAAAAGATGGGGCGTTGCCTCTCTTTGCTGGTGAATGAGGCGGCACGGGTGCTCAAAAGTGTGGAAATGGTCAAAATCCATGACGTCAAGACATATGCACAGCAAGTCTCCGAAACCCTGCAGGCGCGCTACCCCAGGGGTATACATTGACACCCGAGGGGGGGGGGGCCTGGCTATGGGAATTGGACATTTAATTCAGGATTTCTTCCCCTCACTTGACAGAGAGGGCGTATTGGATGCCCTCACTGAGGTACACCGGCTGGTGAGCGAAGCGCGAGGGAAGAGGAAAGTGAATGACGAGCTGAGATTTGCCATCTGTAAAGACGACAAACACCTGGACCATTTTGGGGTGGGGTATGCCGAAAATTTCGACACCTTTACATTCACTCAAGTCCTGGAGTACGCTCGTTATGAGGTCCTGAAGAATGATGTTTTTGTGATCGGTAACAGGGTTATCCGACAGGTCCGCGGTGTGGCGATAGGGGGCACGCTGAGTGCCCAACTGGCCTGCCTATACGCCATACACCGCGAACATCAGTTCTTCAACAGAGAGTGGTCGGTCGTGCATAAAGAGGTAGCAGAGTTCATACGACCGATGGCAGTGCCCGCATTCCCTTTTCGATTTCGTGACAATCTGGTGGGTGCAGCGGTGGGCCAGGTTCCCATCGCAGCACTCCAGGCCCTGTATACCAGACTGTATGGCCTAACCCTGCAGGAAGAGGGCTGGGGACCGGACCTGACCACTTTAGAATCCAATCTGCACATGAACGCATGCACAGGACAGGTCACAGTATCCCTGAAAAACAAACTCAGACAGTACCATGGGGACCAGCGACGAGCGCACCCCGGGCCAGTGCTTCCTCATACGAGTCGCATGTATGTACAGCCCGGAACTGTTTGCGGTCTTCGTATACAGCCAGCAATCGTTGGAAATACAATTTTCTGCACATACACACCATTTTTCCCGCGTTCTTGTCCAGTGGCAGGAAAACGAACCGTGAGTCGTACAGCTCTCTCATTTTCGTGAGTGTGTCCATCCTCAGGCACCATGGCAGCCGGAACATGGTGGCATCGTACATCTGTCTCAGCTCAGCAGTCAGACCGTGAAAAGTCCACCACGTTCCGTCCCTGGAGCCCCGTAAGCGGGCAAACGCCCTACGTGCTTGTCGCAGTGCTCGCTCCACTTGATACCAGGGTGCTATTGTGCAGTTTGTGGCATTCTGATCCAGTACATGTGCATACTCCCCTAGTATGGCCTGTAAACCTGTTCTGTCCCGTGCGATACAGCATCCCTCAACTCTAGTGACACAAAGTGTGAATTTTCTTGCAATGAGAATTAGACGCAAACCAAAATGCGTCTATTTCAGACAACGAAATCTGGGATCCCCCGACAAATCCCCCCCCCCCACCTGGGATCCCATTCTTTATCACTCGAGCTGCAAGGACGTCCAAATCCGGGGTCAGAACTCGGCGGCAGCCAAGCGAAAACCCCAGAATTTGAACGCGGGTGTGAATCCATTGACAGCCGCTGGTAGGGGGTCTGCGTTCATCGACACAGCAACATGCTTTTGAATGGGGACCAGGGCCACCTTGGTGGCCATGTGGAGCGTTGTCTTTACATGAACCAACGTCTTCGATGTAAACAAGGTCAATCACGAAAAGCGTGAGCGAACACAAAGCATGCATGAAGTGGGTGAAAGGTAATTATGCAGTTGTGGGATCCCAAGCATGAGACCTGAAGATGATTTGCAAACTTTTTTTCGCATTCGTGTATGGGCAACCGCCACTTTTGCTCTGCTCTTTGTGCCTGCTGATGCACTCCCCTTACACTAACACATTGAGCATCAACTTGGTTTCTGGATTGTCACTTTATAGCATTGCTCAATGGCCATCTAACGAGTTTTGCTTGATTGTGTTGAACTTGAAATTATTTGCCTCGAGACAACAAGGGCCCACCCCATCCTTTGGCTTCACAACAGAGCTAAAGAAGCATTTCTCACGAAAAGGGGCATTGGACAAAATCCGCTTACCGGCAGTCAATGGCCGCCAAACAAAAATCTCCCTGGAACACTTGTAGAACAGTCCGAGGAGAAAACCGTGGTCGCCGCATGTTTTTAACGGCTGAGGAGTTTTGGACAAGTCGTGATTCACAGGGGAATCTGCTGGTGCTGTGGGAGCTTCCCAATCGCTGCAGGATAGCTTTCCCTAGCCTCGGCAAGGGACCTTTTGAGAGAGAGGTGTGTCAATGGCCACCACAAGGTCATTAGCAAGGACATCCATAGATTCAGCCACAGACAAAGCCCCAGAAGCAACACAACACACGACACAACACAATGCAACGCAACACTATATATAAACCGGGTGTATAACCTGGAACTCGGACCGAGTTTGGGTTATACTCCTTTGTCTACGACGTAGATGACGAAATGGGCGCTTCTAGGGGTCGGGAAAAACACCCTTGTTTTTACAACGCTTCTGGGGGTTTTTGAGGTAGCCCGACGCACTCGCGCATGAGTTTTTATGCGGTTCAGCCACTTTCAAGGAGAAAAGCACTTTGCATGTTGCCTTCATCTTTGCTTCCACCGTTCTTAGCGTCGTATAGGGGTCGTTTGTTGGCCGCGTTTTCTCCGTTCCGCTTTTGTGCTTCCGGTGGTGCTTCTGGAAGCGAGTCCCTCGTTTTCCGCGTTATCCGCGTTATCCGCGTTCCGGTTTTCTGCTTCTGGTTGTGCTTCTGGAAGCGTTTTCCGCGTTATCCGCGTTATCCGCGTTCCGGTTTTCTGCTTCTGGTCGTGCTTCTGGAAGCGTTTTGTGCGTGTTCCGCGTTATCCGCGTTCCGGAGCGTTACGGAGTGTTATTGTCGTTGTGCGCGTTCTCCTAGCTTACGGAGATAACGTACGGAGCGGAGGCGGGAGCGGAGGCCCAAAAATGGCGCTTCTGTAGACAAAGGAATATAACCCGGAACTCATGTGCCACTGGTAGTAAGGTACGTTCTATGCTTTGGTGCCACTCTCTTTTACACTTGCAAACAAAGTATGGTGCCGGTCTCTTTCAGCCGGAATCGAAAAAATAGCAAAGAATCCAGGCAATCGCCAATGTTCCCACCCGTATTCTTGCCCAAGTAACTCGGAATCATACACTTGAACTGTCATTTTTGGCGCATTTCCCGAAAACTGCAGGTGTTTTTTTGGCGTTGATTCTTACACTTGAGCTGTTTTTTTGGCGTGCGCGTGTAGGTGAGCATGCGCACAAATACACTCACATGCATGCACATCACAAGGGAAGGGTACATCGCAACTACTCTGATGCATTGCGGTCCTTGGTTTGTTGTGGAACATATTTCACAAATTCATCCCACATTGCAGAGCCATATGTCTTAGGAGCATGGAATGATCTCCCCACAAGAGGCACTTGTAGTTTGAGTAGAGACCAAGTTGCAATACTATATTGGATGACCGTCTCAAAGCCACACTTTGCCCCCTTCCATTGCCCATGAGTAGATAGTTTAATCTCAGCCTTCAAGTCTCGCCAACGGCCTTCAAAGCCATGGCAAAGGAAAGGCTCCAGGGTACCCCATCGGCGCAAAAACTGTGGCACATGGCACGTCCACACATGCATCCATGGAGTGCATGGCGCATCCAACGCATGCAACACCTTTTGCAATGAAGTAGCCGCGTCACATGCACCAGAAATGTCCTCAGCACTCGGCTTAGGCTTATATGCAACACGAAGCATAGGGTGTGTCAAAGTGAACATTGACATGACAAGGTCCGCGGTTTCAACATCGCGGTTATCAATGCGAGTTACTGTTTTGCAATGTTGACGCAGCATATCAACAATAGGATTATATAGACGCTTCTCATAGAATTTCAGAGCATTGCTGATAGACCGAGGTAGAGCAGCACCATCATCATCACCACTGGTTAATGCGACAATGTCCACGTCAATCCCTGCTATGAACCGCTCTACTGCTGCTTTGGAAAGGCCTGCATCTTCGAGAATCTTTGCAACTAGTGGAATGTGCACCGTGAAGAGGACATTGACAATGCCATGTGAACAGTCAATGGCGTATTGATCAATCGGTATGGTGGGAAACATTGCTGTGCCAGACGCCGCCATTGCAGGGCAAGGGATAATGTAGGAAGCCACGTCATCCGGTGTCGCATCGCAACACGGGCAGGGTCTGCGTTCCGGTCGCGTGCATGATGGAGGGTCACGGCCTGCAATCTTGTACATCAGCATGTGGTCACCGCATAGGAAGACGCGGACGGTGTATTGTTTACCCTGGATGAAAGCTGTGGATCCGTCTAGTTTTTGCACATCCTCAACCACTTTACAATGTCGTAACATCTCAGCCACCACCTCTTTCGAATCGGTGCCGCGCAATAGACAAAAAACGAAGTGCCGATGGGGGCTTTGCATGGGTAGGGACCGTAGGTGTACGCATGGTGCCACAGTGCAAGCCACAACATGTGCTTTCCATAGAGGTACCCCATCCAGCCCAACCCTGATCCACAGTTCCCCCGCTCGTTCGTGTTGTCCATTGCTCCCTTGTGGCGGTGTGCCTTTCCTACTCCTTTTGCTCCATCTCTCGCAGAAGAGTCACAACCAACACCAGCAGTGATAGCGGAGCCCGCGGATGCGAACACTGTTCCAGAGGACGTCGAACAAGCGGAAGCAGCTGGGGATGCGGATCCAGACCTTGACCATGAGGACTCCGATTGCTACCGGGCTTCACAGGCAACACAGCCGGGTACTACGCATCCTACTCCTAGCATTCCTCGTTTGCCCGCTGGCACCAGCTCGGAATTGTGCAAGTTCATCACCGGTGAGTTGAAGGATGCTCTGGACTGGACCCCGTTGAAGTTGGTGAGAGCGAATGCGGACATTGAGACCCTCACACTCAGAGGTCTGCATGCGAGCTTGATTGCTTTGGCTGGCGCGTGGTGGTGGGAGACCGTCTTGGGTGCTGCAGTACCACCGGTCGTAAAGGCGGCGCAATCGAAGGCCTGTCTCAGCCTATGGTCCAGTGAGCAGTGTTTGCCTTTGTCTCGCTTTTTGCTTGCTCTTGGCTTGGGGGGCCTCACTTACACGCAAGCTGGTCGTTAGTGACAGTGATCTATGGTGTGACGCTCCTTATGCAGTGAGTACTGCCGAACTACATGGGATGGGTTGAGGGCACAATGCAGTCGCGGCTATTCGTACTGATGTTGGCCATCTTGGGCAGCCTATGGAACCGACAAACGGTCGGCAACCCATGCCCAAAGCGTGCCATCGTGAGCAATGTGGTGTTGTCTTAGCACAAGGTGTTGGCGAAGGAGGCTGATGCCCTAGCACGACGCTTTACGAAGGTGCCAGTTTTGCTGTCGCTACCCGTCATGATGCTCAAGAAAACCAAGACCCACACACCGTTGAAGATCAACGCCAGTGTCCACGTCGGAAACAGTGCCGGAGGCTTACCTCTAGGGGTTCGAAATACCATGGGGGAGATACCGGCGTGCACTTCTGGATTGACCAGCTTCTTAACGCCCGAGGGAGTTCGCGTGAATTGGGAGTACGCGCACTATCTCACCCGCTTTCGAAATGAGTGGTTCGGTGGAGTACCGTCCCCTTTCACGGATGATGTGGAGTCTGGGCTGATACAGGTACCACTATTGTGTTCATTCATTCATCTTGTGTGTGTGTCCAGTGTTGCATTGCGCATGCTGAGTGTTTGCTTTTGGATGAAAGGCGCCCTGTCATATTCCATGATTCCATGACTCTTCCTGTTCCAATTTTCTCGCAGCGTGTGTTTGTGTGGGGGGGGGGGGGCAGATCCTGAGCACGCCCCCACCCATGTCATGTGTGCCATTTACACAGTCACATTCACAGCCCCAGTCACAGTCACAGTTACAGTCACAGTCACAGTCACAGTCACAGTCACAGCCCCAGTCACAGTCACAGCCCCAGTCACAGTCACAGCCCCAGTCACAGCCCCAGTCACAGTCACAGTCACAGCCACAGCCCCAGTCACAGTTACTGTTGCTTCCAGGAGTGGGATCAAAGACTGCTCAAAGCTTGGAGAGACCCGGGCAAGACAGGAGCCCTCGCATTGCACACACTGTTGGAGGGGCCATCAATATGTTCTTCCCGTCGGAGACGGATGATGACGTGCGACTGCGCAACACCATTGGTCTGTTGGGAGTTGGTGTCCTGATGGCCATCCACCCCGATTTCGAGACGCCTGTGAACGCCGAAGAGCAGCTAAAGCAGCCGGAAACGTGGCTGCTTGGCCGGGTCCGGGAGGCATTCCACAACCTCGAAGGATATGATGTTCTCATGCTGTGATGTTGTGTTGTCGCTGTGATGTTGTGTTGTCGCTGACGCTTTTTTTGACGCTTTTTTTACGCTTTTTTTGACGCTTTTTTTGACGCTTTTTTTGGCGCTTTTTTTGACACTGTTTGACACATGCATTTTCAGGTTTGCCTGAACCCCTGTACAAGAGTAAGTCACCCCCAGCCGCACATGCTCGTCTGCCGATGGCAAATGAGAAGGCTAAGCCCAATGCCAAGGCCCCCACTCAACCATCTAGCACCGCGGAGACCGTTGGCTCGCAAAGGAGCAAAGCCCGGGTGAACGACACTGTGGCCTTGAACACTGTCCTCTCAGGCGATGATGGGTGGTACCGCCTGAGTGACGACGTCCAGGTCCTACGTCCACTCAGAGAGGATTGCCATGGACGGAGGCACCCACTACAACCGCACGGTGGTGGTTGCACCGAAGGGTTCCCGCGCCCAGCGGGCCACCCTACAGCTTCCCCGCTTGGCACTTTTGGCGAATGACGGGCAAGAGGAGGAAGTGTTGCTGTGCGCCATCCATTCAAAGGAAAGGGGAGACAAAATGTTGTGGCCGTCCGGGAACAGGTCACGATAACATCTCCCCCGCCTCGATCATGCCCCCTCCCCCCTATTTCGTCGTTAGTCGTTGCGTGTCCATTGTACTATCATTTCCTGTTGCGCAGGCGAAAGATCGCTGTTGGGCTTATATCCGGCCGTTTGGATCGCAGGCGTTGCGGAAGATCACGGCAATCTCGTCACATACGCCAAAGCGGGGATCGTCTTTGCTACGAGTGGGCGAATATGCGGCAAAGGTAGCCTGTTCGTTGTCGTGAATTTCCTCAGCACTGCTGCGCCTCCTGCCACCGTCTGCTCCTATGCGTTGGTTGTCCCAGGTGTTCGTCAAGGCGAACGGCCGGCCGCGGCCCACAGTGACGGTGGCAGAAGTGAAGTGCGTGAGTGATGACGAGAGCGACGGAGCAAGCAGGACCAGTTCGGAGAGCCCGAGGAAGGTCCACAAGAAGTTGGACAAGAAGCGGGAGCGATCCGGCACACCACGTGCCACAGGTATTTGTATGTGCTGCTCACAGACGCACCCCCCCCCCCTCCCAACTATAGTCCCCCCCCATGGGGTGGTGCCATAAACTAAGGCCTGTTGCAGTATGCTTGCTGTCGTTTTTGGCGCTTTTTTTGGCGCTTTTTTTGACGCTTTTTTTGACGCTTTTTTTGACGCTATTTTTGACACTGTTTAGGCACCTTTTTCAACCGTCATGGGCATGGCACCCCCCCCCCCCCCTGGGCTGAGGTAAGAGGGAAGTCAGATGAACCGGGGCGCGTGGCCTGTGACCCGTGGCCCCTATGATGTGTTCTCAGGCAAGCAGAAGGCGCACAATGCGGGGAGTGGCTATATGTCGGAGGACAGCTTGGCCAGTTCAGTGCCCTCTTCGGCCAGTACTGCAGCCCTGCATGCTGAGTTGAAGGCAATGAAGGCTCGTCTCGATGGATTTGAAGCGGCGGGCCCCCAACCACTCTTTCCCGCACAATCAAACGGGAATTCTGTGAAGTCGGACGACACGCTCCTCGCGGAGTTAAAGCAAGTTCGCGACGAGCTTGAGGAAGAGCGCACGCGGCGCCGCCGGGCAGAATCTACTGTTGGGTTGTTGGGTCTGCAGCTCATGGTTGTGGGATTGGTGGGTGATCTTAAGAAGGATGCATGTGTGTTGCCTCGGTCACAGGTGCAAGAGCAGTGGCGGATCTCATTTGGTAGTGAAATGTCCACAGAGGATTGGACCTCTTGGGAGCGGTTGTTGCCGCAGTGCTTGAGGTCCAAGCAGAACGACGTGTCTCCTTGACGGGACGCACCACCCCTTGCAGCACCTAGTGTCACCAGCGGTGCACCCCTTCTTGAGGGTGTGCATGTCCGTGTCGGGCCAAGTACTGTAGGGGCTGGTGACGGTGTTTTTACATTATGCAATTTGCCTGCTGTGCCCGGTGGTTTGAGATTAACTCAATACCACGGCAAGATGTTAGAAGGTCACGTGCGTGAGTTGTTTCCAGCAGGCCACACATCAGGTTATGTTTTGCAGATTCGTGCTGATCGAGGCCTTGGTGGACTATATGTGGATGGGGAACATTCGTCCCATTGGTCCGCCAAGGTGCAGCACGGCAGGACAGGCGCGGGCCACCTCAGGCTATATGTGCACCGAGGTGCCGGATGGCTACGCACTCTGGGACAAGCGATCCCAGCTGGCACCGAATTGACGACGGACTACGGGTCCGAGTTCTGGACTGGTCCCTTCAGGGGGCTTGTTGGTCGACGTTGACAAATGGGAATTTGCTTTGCTATTGCATGTGCATGGTGACCAACAGGGATGTGTGCAACCTACATGCATATGCACACACACACACACACACACACGCGCGCATACACACACGCACATGTGCACACGCACGTGCGCTTTTTCGCACAAGCAAGTGTGTTGTTTACGTGCATAAAAGTGCACACGTATACGTAAAAAAAGCGGCAAAAAGAACAGCTCAAGTGTATGTTTTGAAGTTACTCGGGCACAAAAACGGTACAATACGGGTGGGAACAAAAGAATGTTACAACAGACTGGGCCTACATGGCCTTCTTGCATCCATCACATGCCCACGACCCAAACCGCGGTGGATGAGTCAGACCAGCACAGCACAGCACAAGTGGAAGATTGCGGAGCAACCATCACATTTCATTGGCCGCCGATTACGACTTGCATCCTTTGCCCGCACTTCATGATCTTTTGAACGTTTGGGATGCACCTTTTTTTGAGGTGCCGTATCCTTGGCACCACTTCCCTTCCATTCGGCTGCCTTGGAAGGAGAAGGGACAAATCCCAAATGTTGCGTTGCTTCAACACCACCGGGCATGCTGGGGGCTGCATATGCTCGCTCCTTATATACCTCACGATCATATGTCAATTGCTCCTGCATGGACAGAGATAGAAATGCCAAGCCTACATGAGGGTCGCCCAAGGGAGGGGGGGTTAGCCGCACCTCTGCGAGTGCATTGGCATGTGTTCATATGATCCATTGATGGTTACTTGCCTTCCCGATGAACATTTTGCTTGTGAGCCTGACTGCACCCTCCATCACTGTTTTGGTTTAGCCTCAAATGCATTTGTGGGCAGTCTTGTGGCTGTACGCCTCACCAGCTTCATAGCTTCAAGCTTCGAAATAAATACCATGGCCATGTAGACAAGCAATTACACGGTGCATTGCCTGGTGAATATGAAGTAATAAACCGTTTGGAAAGGTGTCATGCATGCATGGTTCACCATTGTGCTTGACATATGAACCAAATTCTTGCCAATGTCCACAAGATTTCAATATGGTGCAAATCTTGTTACGTGTTCAAGGAACACCTTCGAGTTGGTGAGGCTAGGAAAGGTTCCCAAGCCTCATGGTCAAAGGACCGGGTGATTGAATTCATGTTGAATGGGTGTTAAACCATTGCGGTTGCGATGGTCGCGATGGCAAGGTGTGGAGGGTGCCTTTGTCATCTCGATAATCTTCATCACTGCAAACTCCAGACCAAAGCAAAACAACGGCCTCAAAATGCACTTGGACCGGAAAATCGGATCGGATCGGAAAATGCCATTGGTGGTTCATGGGAGTAACCCTGCCAAACTTCATTTTTCCTTCAGCAACTAATGTCCATCGATGGATTTGACAGTTACCTGGAGCGTCAATTGAACGATTTGTTGTCGGTGCTTCATGATGTATGTGGTGTTTCGTGGCATAGGCCCTTGCATTCCAAAACCCGTATTGCAATCATCATAGCATGTGTGTGCCATGTGCATGGGGGGGGGGGGGTAAACGGCCTATGACGCCCGCTGTTCCGTTCATACCCAAATGGGGGAGGGGGTGTCCTTCAAGTGTTGTGCTGCCTGTTCATACTGGCTAGTTGAAGCTCAAAGGTACACTGTTGTCGCATTGATAGCAAGAATTCATGGTGTCAAAAATTTTTCGGTGGAACTTGCCCATCTTTGGTTGCTTTTGGTTCGCATGCCACTGCTTACAGCTTTTTCCTTCAAGAAATGTCATGAATCATAGGTTGGTACATTTACTTATGGTTCACTTGTGCCTTCAAAAAAGCAACTTTTCAGAGCCTCCATGAATTATTGGCATACCATTGCTTGCATGTGTAACAACACTTTGAACATTGTTTTGCCACAAGTCTCATGAATTCTTCAGTGCTACACTAAATCACCTAGGCACTTTTGAACAATTTTTTGTGAAGAAGTCTCCATGCATTTGTGCTTCACTGTTGCTTGCATGTCACACCGCTTCCCTAGGTGCGCTTTGAACAATTTTTTCCAAGAAGTGACATAGAACATTGCTTGTTTTTGGTCGCGTGTCACGCCACACTAATGGATGCCATTGAACAAATTTCTTTTAAGAACTCCCCCCCCCAACACACACCACACCCCAGCGACTACCCCAACAACTCTGCGAACACTGCAAGACACCATCAATGGCGGAACGCACACCCATGCAACAACAATAGAGGGCAGCCCAGGACAGCAAAGGACATCCCAGAAAAGACGCCTGGGGCACCGCGGGCCCTGGGTGATGTGCCAACACACACTATACAGGGGTGCGGGGGGGGGGAAGGCCGCGGACTCCTCCCTTGCCCCAACTTCGGGGACGCGTACGAAGGGGAACTTGCCCTGGTCCCGAACCCTTAGACTGACGGCAGGCGCTACGTGCATGGTCTACCACCGCTGCGCCAGCTAAGGCCAACATGCCATCAAACAGCATGCAACTACGCCCAAAACAGACTAGGATACGTGGGCCAGCAGAAGCAAGTGGCCAAAACCACCACCAACACCAAGCATACCAACACCAACAAGGAGCCCCCTTGAGCCGGGATCTTCCTCCTCAAGGGGAAGGAGGGGACAGGATGCGATAAACCCAAACCCTCTACCCACTCCCCACAGCAACACGCTCCCCCACCACCCAATGCCCCCAAGGGCAGACAGAATAGGGAGGGCCCAGAGGAAACTGGGCATGGGGAAAGGGACGAACAAGGGGGGACAACAGAACAGGGCAGACCGCACTCGCTGCAGAGCGCAGAAGGAGGAGAAGGAAAGGACAACAGGGAAAGAATCTTTGTGGTTGTTAGAAGCCCCTGTCAGGAAAATGATCCTGCAGATGCACACCCCAGAGCGCACAAGTCAGTGCTGGAGTCGGCAAACCCTGCATGAACTCGGAGTGTGCATCTCGATGCACCTGGTCAACGGCACGGGCAACAGCCCGTCTCCGGGACAGCCAACCCTGGAATAGTGAAACAGGACAAGTCATCCAGGGGCTCCGTTGACACAACCAAAACACGTTCGGACCCACAGAGGGTCAGAATGAGCAGTGGCGAGAGACCAATAGGCACCGCCAAGGGCAAACAACCTAATACCGAGGCCTTGTGCCAACCCCCCCCCCCCCCGTTCTAAGACACGCCTAGGTGCAGATAATTGGGTAATTGGCACTACGACATTTCCGTGTGTGCCATACTGTGGTGGGGATTCGTGCGGGGTTTCATGGGTCGGAATAGGGTGCGGGTGGGAGGGGGCGTCGGGGGGCTTGTGCCATGCCGTGACGTGCTGTACCGAAGGTGCGTGGAGGGGGGGCGTCGAGGCCTTGTGCCGCGGAATGCGCGCTGCATTGTGTTGGATGCGTCGAATGGGCTCCTCCTGTCCAGTGGCTTCGTGTGCCACTTTCGCGCCTCACCGCTTGTGGGCACCAATATTATTTTGGGAGGGGTGCAACATTCGTGTCCCTTTGTACTTAGCCTCGGTCAAGACAGCACCGTGCGGATCGCACCAACATAAAGCGGGACCAGCACCAGCAATTGGCGCGCCAAAAGCAAGTGATGGCCACCCACGCTTACCGGCAAGCAGTGTATCGACGCACGGGATTCGACTCGCGATTCGGATACCAAAATTCTGCCACGTGGTTGGACAGGCGAAGAATGTGTGGCAGGTGTGCGGCCTTGTGCCGACGGCGAGGTGATCAAGGGTGCGCGGTGACGTAGTGTGAGTTCAGCTGTGCACGGAGCCCCGCAACACTCGCACCCGTGCTCATAACATTGCCCGGGGCAAACATCGGAACTCGAAGGTACACTTCGGAAGCGGTGAGGAGTTTCAGCCAGGGATGTATTAGAACAGCTGACAACCACAGGAGGAGGGGGGTTACCCCCCCCTCCCCCGTGTACCCAGATTTCATTTTGGGGGAAATAATGAAATTTACAAAAGGAAAGATTGATTTGGGCTATATTTTTGGTACACAAATTTTTGGGTTCCAGACCCGCCCCCCCCCCCCCCTCTTTTCCTCTCATACATCCCTGGTTTCAGCCAAACTGCCGCGCGCTGCTACCTACCATTGGGAGTCGCGAACTGCTGTCGCTGCAAGCGGTGCACTGCTTTCCCTCTGATGTGGTCAAACATGGAGAGAGCTAGTGTGCGGGAGGCTAACCGTGGGCTTACTCGAGAACGGAGGCGCCTCCCTGGAGAAGCATTGGTAAATGAAGTTCCAGAGCCGATGCCGTCATGTATTTTTTTTGTGGTGTGGAACGTAGATGTCTACTTTTGCCGAGGCCCTGAACTGCCGCCCGCGTTCCCCCTCTTATCTGGCCTCCACAGTAGCCAGCAGCACGAAGCAGTCGTATCGCTGTGAACACTCAAGGTTTTGACACGGCGCCTTGACGGTGGCATTTTGGACACAACAAAGTTGGGGATTTTTATGGGCGTGGCTTTCACAGGTCGTGTGTGGTCCAGGATACCCTTTAACAGGTACAAATCTGCGGGGTGTGGCACAAGGTTTCAGTGGGCCATCCTCAAGGTACACTGGGTGAGGTGGAACATGACCTAGAACCTAGCCAACCACCTCAAAAAGGATCTTTACTGGGCGTGTACGTGGAATTCAGATTCTTGTGTGTACCTAAGTCAGGGGACACCAAGTCCGACCATGTCCACAAGTATGCATTCACCATTGCACCGGAGGAGGTGAAGCATATACCCCTTTGGGACATTTTGGAAACCTGCGGCATAGGTAAAGCAACGGACCCGCGGCAGGAAGGGTGAGTTGAGTGAAGACATGGTGGAGCTATCAGCATGAAATTGAAACACTCCAACACATTTGCACCCCCAAGAAATGGCCGCTTGAAGACAACATCGAGCAAATCATGGGTACTCCCCATGGAGAGTGGTGAGATCCTCACTGATATCTGTGCACATACACTCACAAAGGAGAATGACGTACGTACATCGGTTTGAGCTCTGCACGCCCACACACACGTGTGGCACTCAGACAAGAACATTTTGGGCCACTCCCAGACCGCAATAGGCCTGTCTGCCCTCCTCTACCCACTCAACCAACAAATGAAACGGAAAGTCCCCCAACAGACCCCTCTGTCAGAGGAGCATGTGCAGCAGCGTGGTGACTGCGGTACCCCCCCCCCCCCCATTGCACAGGGGGGGAGAATTTCGCGGGGAAAATTTCGCCGTTAAGAAAGGTGGCGAAATTTTCCCCTGGCGAAATTTTGGCGTAACAGTTCCATCCTTCACCACAGCTGCAGGCATTGTGTTTCCTGAGCAGGGCCAGGCGCGATTACGAACGCACCTGTGCCTGTTGATGCCTTGAAAAAGAAGCCTGCACCTTCTGCACCAGTTACTGGATCGTCTGCATCAGACTTCATATCATTTTTCGAAAATTGAGAGACATTTTGCGAGACACATGCTTGCTTGGGGCTTTGGGGATTTCAAGGGTGGCGAAATTTTCCCCTGGCGAAATTATCCCCTGCGAAATTGTCCCCGTGCGAAACCCCCCCCCCCCCTGTATAGACCACGCCCTTGTCCAAGCTACAGTAGGCGTAGGGACCGTAATGATTTTGTACGTAATTTAATTACGTACGAAATGTAGTGTGGCCACATAGGACATGGGTTTGTCGTCACATTTGCAAATTTCGGCACATGTGAGGCCCTGCTGGTGCACCAAGAATTTTTTTTTCCTAGTCCGATGCATCCCATAGGTCCTGAATTGCCAATTTCAGCACATGTGGCCTGCGCACGTGTGTGTCGGCAGTTGTATGTGTTGCGCGCAAGCCACGCCCTTGTCCAAGCTACAGTAGGAGTAGGGACCGTAATAATTGTGTACATTGGCGTAGCTGATACAATGGGGGGGGGGGGTACATGTGCAGCAGCACGTGTACCGCCGTCACCTCAGGTCTGCGTTGGACCAAAAGACAAAGACCCCGCCCCCAGCGCACACTGTGTCTCTCAGGTGCACCGCCCCCCCCGCCGCCCACGTCACGCACCGCGTCGTGCCCAACCACACGGCCGGCACCGTGGCGGAGTACGGCGGGGAGAAGGTGTTCGTGGGGCAGTTCAGCAAAGACGGGCGGGCCTTCGTCTCCGCCTGCCAGGACCGCACCATCCGCCTGTTCGACACGGACAAGATCCACGCGCGCCTGCGAAGGCGCAAGGACCGCGAGGCCGACGCGGACCCGTATGCCTCCCCCCGACGCGCGCAGCGGGCCTCGGGACGAGCGTGGCAGGGGGCGGCAGGCAGTGTTCCCACGCGGCGCGCACAGGATGCGACGGGGGTGCGTGATTGTCACGAAACGAAACCCGCGGCGGGCACGCAGCACACGCGACGTTCTATGAACCCTGCGGCCAAGAGGGGGGAATCCTAATCTTCCGCAGGCTGTCGCGGCGCTCTTCTGCCACGTCCCGCAATTTCCCGCGAAATGTCTGCAGACTTCAGACAAGCCCTCTGCCCCACCCGGCGGCGCTCCGAAATGAGATGTTGTGTGCGTTGGGTGTCTACAATTTTGAACACCTCGTCGCGTGGTGATGTCCCCAAAGGGGTGGGACTGTGCAATGGGGGGGGGGGGGCATGTGCTGGGGGAAGAGGGAGTGGGGGCACAGAGTACTGCTTCGGAGTACTTCAAGGGGCATTGAGGGCACGACATAAAACGACTGTGCACCCGCGTCCGCACCGCGTCGATCGGTCCCCGCAACACCGTCGCACCGTGTCGCTGCCGTCGGCCCGGCAGTCTGCGAGACCCGCCCCTCTGGCCGCGCGGTGCGCGCGCGCTGTCCATGCCCCCGGATCCATGGACCAACGAAGAGTGCCGCGCGCGTGCGACACCCTCCGACGGCCGCCCATCGATGGATGTTGGCGGGTTGACCTGAGACGCGGCGCGCGGAAATAGGCCCACCGAAGATGGGGGCATGAGCCACTCCTCCCCTCCGCCCCGCGTGGCCCAGGGGGGGGCCTGCTCTCAAGTCATCAGGTGACCCCGTGCCCAACATCCCCGCCCTCAGCCTCCACCGCGGCCCCTCGGCCCTCCATCGTATCATGGCCCAAATGTCTCTTCGCCAGGGACTCCAGCACAGACAAGGGAGGGGCCGCCGCGGCGCCGGCGCCGGTGCAGCCTTTCAAGGAGATCCAGGCCCGGGACGTGGGGTGGAGCATTCTGGACGTGGACTTCTCCCCGGACCAGGACTTCATCGTGTACTCCTCCTGGTCCAATTATCTGCACCTCTGCAACGTTCGTGGGGACTCGGACGTATGTGCAGGATCCATCGCCCCCGAGGGGCTTCAGCACACACACACACACACACACACCCTCCTCACTTCCAATACATCCCCCCCTTCCTCACTTCCTCACTTGGATTCGCTAGCATCTGGCCTCAGTTCAGAATCTGCCACTCCTAAGCTATGTAGGATTGACTCCTGACATGAACGTGCGAGCACGGTGCATGGCAGTGCCCACGGTGTATTGTAGACATGGTGCAGGGTGGAGTCCTCCATCATGAACTGTCGAACATACTCCACGCACTGAGATTTGGTTTAATGAATTGCGGCCCCCCTCCTCACTTCCAACACAGCCCCCCCCCTCCTCACTTCCAACACAGCCCCCCCCCCCCCCCTCCTCACTCCTCACTTCCAATACATCCCCCCCCCCTCCTCACTTCCAATAGAACAGGGGCAGCAGGGTGCTGCAGGGCAGGATCTGGGGCAGCAGGGTGCTGCAGGGCGTGCTGTGTTGCAGGCACAGGGGCAGCCAGAGGCTGCTGCTCCGGGTCAGGGGTGTCAGGGACAGGGCCAGGGCCAGGGACAGGGTGGTCCCCCATTCCCCCCGGCGCGGCGCAACCCCCCCCCCCTCCCTCCGTGGGCGGGCAGGGCAGGCTCAGGTGCGCAGCAATGCGACAAGGGGGGGCAGGGCAACACATGGGGCAGACTGTCAGCGGCGCCCCTCGCAGCACAGGGGCACGGCAGCCCGTCTGCCGGCCCGCGGGGGGGGGGGGGGGGGCTTTTGGACCTGGGCTTCACTCGGCAGGTGCAGCCATCGGGAGGGGGGGGGCGTCCAACCCCCCACAGCCGCACCTGCGGGCGCGGGCGGGGGAGCGCACGGCCCGAGATCTGGGCAGGGTCGCTCCTCGGAGGATCCCACATAGGATGGGGGCCCAGGTCCTTCCGTCGCGCCGTGATACGCTGGGGGGGGGCAGGGGGGTAAGGGCCTTATATATCTGTATACAAATGTATATAGATGAGCTTTCACCCACTAACCCGCTAGTCCCCTCAATCGCACTAGCGTCCAGGACTTGAAAAGGCAGATGCCTCCTCACTTCCAAGACATCCCTCCCCCCCCTCCTCACTTCCAATACATCCCCCCCCATCCTCATTTCCAATACATGGCCGTTTGGGTCCATAGACGAATGGATGCGGCGCAGAAGTGCAGAGTTTTCTGTGTTTCCTCCTCCAATGAACCCTCTGTTTGTTCTACGTCTGCAGCTCGCAGCTCTGGGCATTTTGGCGTGAACCCCTCAAAAGTAATGCGGGATTCGGGGTTGGCCGAACTCAATGGCCGTACATCGGAGGAGGAGGGGGGGTTGTGGACCCCCCCCACCAGACCCCAAGATTTATTTTGGGGAAGATGAAATCTGCCATTGGGAAAATCTGGTCGAGCCATTTTTGGTACACAAAATTTTGGGTTCCCTCCCCTTCTCCCAACACATCCCTCGGGCGAGGACCGCGTCGGCCGAGGGCGGTTCGTTCACCGACCCCGATTTGCAGTCACCCTTTGGCGCCTGGCGCCCGAACGACGGTATTTGGCGGCCATTGCTGGTGTTCGGTGATGCAGTGCCGGTTGTTGGGGAGCCCTCCCGAACCCGCCCCCACGCCCTAGCGGGGTCCCGGAACGGGGCTGTGCAGTGGGACCGGGGGTGCGGCGCCCCGGCTGCTGCGTGGGGCCCCCTATCGACACCGGTCCCCAAACATTTGTGCGGACCGTGACACGCGCGCAGGCCCGGCGGGTCTGTCACGGATGCCGTTTGTCAGGCCACGGGTGCGGCGTCGTGCAGTGATCACGTGCCGGGAGGGCCGCGCCACAGCGCCTGTGTTCCTGTCCACGGGTGTTTGTGGCCACAGGCCCTGATGGTTGACGTGGAAGATTCTGGCAATGAACAGGGGGTGCCCACAAAGCAAAATTGTGCTCCTAAATTGCATTTACGTCAACGTGTTGGCGAAGGGGACAGGCAATTTTCACAGGCACGAAACACAACTGTATTGTTTTGGCTGTGTTGTGTTGTGTTGTGTTGTGTTGTGTTGTGTTGTGTTGTGTTGTGTTGTGTTGTGTTGTGTTGTGTTGTGTTGTGTTGTGTTGTGTTGTGTTGTGTTGTGTTGTGTTGTGTTGTGTTGTGTTGTGTTGTGTTGTGTTGTGTTGTTCTGTGTTGTGTTGTGTTGTGTTGTGTTGTGTTATGTGTTATGTGTTGTGTTATGTTGTGTTGTGTTGTGTTGTTCTGTGTTATGTTGTGTTGTGTTGTGTTGTGTTATGTGTTGTGTTATGTTGTGTTGTGTTGTGTTGTGTTGTGTTGTGTTGTGTTGTGTTGTGTTGTGTTGTGTTGTGTTGTGTTGTGTTGTGTTGTGTTGTGTTGTGTTGTGTTGTGTTGTGTTGTGTTGTGTTGTGTTGTGTTGTGTTGTGTTGTGTTGTGTTGTGTTGTGTTGTATTATGTTGTGTTATGTTGTGTTGTGTTGTGTTGTGTTGTGTTGTGTTGTGTTGTGTTGTGTTGTGTTGCGTTGCGTTGCGTTGCGTTGCGTTGCGTTGCGTTGCGTTGTGTTGTGTTGTGTTGTGTTGTGTTGTGTTGTGTTGTGTTGTGTTGTGTTGTGTTGTGTTGTGTTGTGTCATGTTTTGTTGAACTGCATCTGCGAGGACGTTGTGAGGCGTGGGCGTGTGTGCCCGGTCATGTGATCAGCGGTGAAGGCGCTAACTGAGAGGCCCACCAGCACCCTATGGAAGTGGCTGATTCAGAGTTCAGAATGTCTTTGATGGCAATGCGCCAGCGGAAACATGTCTCGGTGGGATCCTGACCCGGAACCAGATACGCCCACACTCCTGTGCAACTTCTCTGTCCTTTTCGTGCCCATCCCCATGCGTATCCTGATGTGCATATGAGGCACACCCTTGTGCCTGCCCCCCGCCCATCCTTGTGCTTGCGGCCTCGAGACCCACGTATTTCGTGCTGGTCCCGTTTGCAGGTGCACGTGGCATTGGACATGGAACCGGCCATCCCCCGTCACTTCTGTGCGTTCTCCATCCGCTTCTCGCCGGACCGTCGCGAGGTCGTCGCAGGGACCAGTGAGTACGCGTTGTACGTGTATGACATCCCGCAAGGGAAGCGGGTCCTCAAAATCCAGGTGTGACCCGTGGGTCCTGCCGCACCGCAGAGCCAACGTGTGCCGGCTTGCAGGATCCCGGCTGGACTATGCACAGTGCGCGCACAAGGCGGGCGGGGCTACCCCAGAACGTTCATGTTTTGTGGGAATGTTGACATGACGTGGTTGGACACTGGCAAAGTATTGAGAGGGGATGGGTGCAGGAGGGCAGAGATGGGCCCCGGGTTGGCGTGAGGTGTGCATACCAGTGCAGTGGTTGCGTGTGGTGCTGCAGTTGAGGTAAGGAACATCCGGTGGGCCTGGGCTGTAATTTTGCTTTGGCGCCAAGAGGATTCAAGCTCAGGAGGAGGGGGTCCCAGCCAAACCCCCCCCCCCGCTTCAGACCCCTCCCCCCCCCTCCCCCCTTTCTAATACATCACTCGGGGAGGGGGGGGGGCGGGGGGGCTCTGCACTGCAAGTGGTCCAAACAGGATGTTGCTCTACATCCCGGACAAAATGTGGGTGGTTTGCGTTGTGGCCTGCAGGACCTCATTTGTTTTGCGCTTTGTTGCTCCGCGGTCCCCCGAAACGGCTCTCAAGTCCTCCGGCTGCGCTGTGAAGTCCCGGGACCGCATTTGCTGCCGCATGCAATCACGGCCCCCATCAATACGGTCGTGACGGCTGCTGTGGGTTGCAGCGCACCAACATGCACCAGGACAAGGACATGCACGAGGGAGGGAGGCGGTGTCGCCGTGGCGATCAACCGCGGGAGTAACTGACAGAGACTGACACAAAGCGGCGGGAGGGGGTCGCGCACACGGACGAGGCCCCACTGAGTGCACGCCAAAATGTCTGTGGCCTCAGCGTTGCATTGTCGTCTGCAGGACCTCACCTTTTTGTGCGTTGTTTGTCTTCTGGACATGGGTCAGGGAGCCTGCACACCAACACCAGCCCCCCGTGTTGCGTCAGGCCGTTTGTGTGTGTGTGTGTGTGTGTGCGCGCGCGCGCGTATGTTTGTTACGTCAATCGTGTGTGTATGCGCGCGCGCGTTGTACGTTTCTTAACCGCTTTGCTTGCTCTGTTCTTGTTTTGTGGTTCCCACCGCGTGTGTGTTGTTTTTTCGGGGGGTCGTGGTGGGCATGCGTCTGTCCCTCGTGCTGCACGGGGCTCCCCCCCCAAAAAAAAGGGTCATGCAGTGCACACGCGGTGCACAGGCGCTGCAAATAGCCCCGAGGCCTGCTGAGACGCAGGGGGCACGTGTGGGCCAGGCCGAGGGGCGCCTGAGGGTCCCCACAAGTGGACCGCAGTGCCACGCAGCATGTGTGACAGCACCGACACTGTGCGGTGTCCTCATCGTACTCATCCCTGTTACACTCTGCCTGGTATGCCCCCAATGTCCGAGCGGAGGTCTGTCCTGCCCTGTTGAGCCGAGGGCACCATTCTGGTGGGGGGCGAGTGGGTGGTTTTTCCAGTGGTGATCGCCTCGAGCGGTCCTCATCGTGCGCATCTGGTGCGGCGCGGTGTAGGTAGGATAGGTCATGCCATGGTTTGGGCGCAGGCGTCGCATGCTTTTGCGTGCAGGCACATGAGGATGACATCAACACCGTTGCCTTCGGCGATGATTCATGTTCCCAGGTCATATTTTCAGGCGCCGATGATGGATTGTGCAAGGTGTGCGTGGGAATGCTGAGCTACGCGGCCGATGCGTGGTTGTGGTTGTGATTGCGGCTGTGGTTGTGGTTGTGGTTGTGGTTGTGATTGCGGTTGTGGTTGTGGGTGTGGCTGTGGTCATGGTTGTGGTTGTGGTTGCGGTTGTGGTTGTGGTTGTGGTTGTGGTTGTTGTTGTTGTGGTGGTTGTGGTCGTGGTTGCGGTTGTGGTTGTGGTTGTGGTTGTGGTTGTTGTTGTTGTGGTGGTTGTGGTTGTGGTTGTGGTGGCCGTAGTTGTGATGGTGATTGGGGTTGGGGTGGCGGTTCTGATTCTGGTCGTCGTGGTTGTGGTCGGTCTTGTGGTTGTTGTTGTCGTTGTCCTTGTGCTTGTGCTCATGCTTCCGGACGTACAGGCTGTATGGATTGTGGATTGCTTTACGGTGTGCGCATGCTTGCGTTTGCAAACGGGTTTTGAAGCTGATCTCTTGTGGATTTTGGTTTGCAACAATCAGGATGTGCTCAGGTGCAAACGTGTTTTGAAGTACTCCTCCTGTGGCATCTGTTAGTTTCAGGTTTGGATGGGGTTACTGATTGTGGGGCTCAGGGCAAGACTATTTGAGTCCGACCATTTGATTTGTTGGCCCAGGCAAACACTTTGTGCCAGGCACCGGGATGCCGGACTCTTCATATACACTAGCACATTGAGTGTCGGTTGGGTCAGCTTGTAAGAAACCGTCGCATGGAAGACACACCAACCCCGATCTGTGCCTTCCCCTGTGTACATGCACAAAGTTGGCGGTACCCGACAAGCACCGGCCTGTTGACAAACTGGTTGCTCACAGGCTCCAGTTCTGCGGAATTCAGGCGCAGTCCCAGTGGCATTTGGCGGGGCCCCATAGCCCTCACTGTGACAAAACTTGATGTGTCGTGAGCCGACACTCGCCAAGAATTGCTTTTGGGTCTCAGGCAGCCCCCTTTCTCTCAAGAGCCTGCCTGTGGCTCAGGCGCAATTCACTGAATTGCCAAACGACGTGGGTTTGATGTGGTACGCGACAGCCATGCCAGGAATAGCAATGTTGGCCATGGCCGAAAATCATATCAATTCAAACAGCATCACGTTGCAATTTGTGGTACAATGTTATGAACAGAATGCACAATCACAGACATTGAATGCGCAAGTGCGTTACAAACGCCCAATCCTGCATTCAGGACCATAACAACAGCGGTCCCAAATAATCCTGAAAACAGCGGTTCAACGCCCTGTCTGTGCTTGGAAAAGCCCGTGCTCGCGCCAGCGTCTGTCGCCTCGTCTTCTGAAAAGTGGAGATACGGGGAGTGCCCTGCTGCCTGCGACCGGTCAGGCCTGCGGCAGAGTAACGCAAATGAGTATGAGCACTCCCCAGCGTGCGGAGTTGTTTCCTTCGCGGCCGCGGTCAGGCCCCGGGCACCGGATCATCTTCATCAGGCTACACCCACCCACCGCTCAGCCATTAGCGTCCGCCGTGCCTCTCGCTGCCTGACAGGTCTGGGATCGCCGGTGCATGCACGATGGGCAACGGGCCAGGCCAGTCGGCACGTTTGTGGGGCACACTGATGGCATCGTTCACATCGCAAGCAAAGGGGATGGCCGTTACCTGGCGACGAATTCCAAGGACCAGACGATCAAGTTATTTGATATCCGCGGCATGGGCTCTCAGAGCGTTAGTATGGCCCCTGTGAGAGCGCTTTTCGGGCTGCATTTCAAGGGTGCATCTGATTTGGGCAGAAGCTGCCGGTGGAAGGGCAGGGCAAGGCTGGGCAAGCAGTGAAAAATCGGGCCAAGAGCAACAAGAGAAGGGCAGCGAGTTAGATATACGTATGAGACGATGCATGAGATCAGAGATCATGCGTGAGACTGCAGAGAATGCTGAGCGGCAAATGGTGCACACGTGTACGGGTCAGTGCAGGCAGGCAAGCATTGTAGGCGGCGTTGCTTGTTGGGGTATGGATGGTGGAGCCCGGGCGCTTGAGACAGTGCGCTGCCCCTGGCAAACAGAAGTCGCTTGTCATCCAAAGCGCAGTTATAACATCTATCCCATGAGGCCCATCGCAGGTGTGTCTGGCTTAGCGCACATATTTTTTTTTTGCTGTAAGGCGCGTACACTTTTATCTGACGGGCAGAAAAGGAAAAAAAGGGAAAATGATGCAACTAGCCTATTGTGTACGCAGGTTGCAGCAACAAAAAAAGGACGTGCTTTGCGCCTTTTTTGGGCCCGTGGGCTTACATAAAAAAGTGTGCGCAACAACAAAAAAACAATAAAAAAAGTATGCGTGGTATGTTCTTTTTGGTACGCAGGATTACATCAAAGGTGTGCGTGCAAAAAAAAAAAAGCAGTATGCGTGCTGTGCTTTTTGTTGGTTTGGGTCACATTATAGCATCTGAGAAGCAGCCTTTTTGATGTGTCCCCACTCGGGGACCCCAAGATGGTGGCGGTCAGGTAGCTTGTTTGATTCCTCCCTACTCCAGGATGACAGGGGTTACACGACCGTTTCATTTCTCCCTGAGACAATTGGGGTTGTGCAGCCGTTGCATTTCTCCCCAAGACGGTTGGATTTACATAGCCTTTTCACTTCTACCCGAGACAGTGGTGGTTGCATAGCCATTATAGTTCTCCATGAGGCGGTGGTTCTGTAGCCATTTCACTTCTCCCTGAGATGGTAGGGTAACAGTGCCATTTCTGTATGAGATGGATGCCTCTAGGCCTCTTGTGGCATTGCTCCCAAAGGAGGATTCCCAATGGCACAAGAAGATGTGGTACCTGTGGAATTTCTGGCTCCCTCCTATGTGAGTTTCTGGGCAGCAAGAGGAAAGTGTACATTTGGTGCATGCATTACGAAGGGTGTGCTTTTTGATTGACCACAATTGAATGTTTGGCTCATTGCTGAGTCCTTACCAATGAGCAAGTGTGGCTTTTTAAGTAGTCGAAGGCGTAGGTTGATGTTGATTCCCTCCTGCAAGCCACACTGCCCCAACGTTATTCAAAAGAACAAGCAGACCCCTATAAGATTGTTGTGCTAGTGCGGCAGTGGTTTTGGAAGAGGAGCCCCCCTGCCCATTAGTGACAAGAGAGCCGTTTTTCCAAAGAAGATTGTGCTGTGCCCATCTTGGCATCACTGATGCACGCCCGAAGGACACGTGTAAAGCACCTGTTGTTCAGGGCATTTGGTTGAATGGCAGGGATATGTTGCGTGGCCTTACCAACAAGCTATATTGCGATGAAGTTGGTGACACATGCGCATTGACTATCCTGGTGCCATGCATGGTGTCATGCGTCCAAAAAAAGAACAAGTGTGAAATGCAATGAGGCAACCCATGTTGGTTTGGCCTGACAGTTGCACCACATGTTTATTGTTAACAGAGACAATTGCGCCGGGATCCATCGGTCTGTGTGTGCCATGGATTGCAGTGTGCTAGTATGGGCATTTGGAGTGTGGATTTGGGAGCCATTGGGGCCATTGGGCACAACCTCTTTGCTTTGATCCGACCCGTGATGAATGGTTGAAACAAAACGATTACTACCCATGCTTGGGCATTGGGTTTTGAAAAAGATATTTGGTGATGTGGCTACCAATCTTTTTGCCTATGCAAGGAGGTGATTGCCCATCAAGAAAGTTTGGAGGACATTTGTGTTACGCCCTTGCCGTCCAAGACACAATGCGCATCATCAACATGGATCAGTGCGTCCAGTACTAGGCGCTATCCCGAAAAATGGGTGAGAGGCTATGTGTTGCTAGAAAGTGGGCAAATCTCCTCCCACACTAGCTAGGACAGGCCTAGATTACGATCGCAATTTTCGTAATTTTCGTAATTTTCGGCGATTTTTTTCATCGCTTTTGGCGCTGTGTTGTACGGTACGTCTCTCCTCTCCACCTCACTGTCACTGTGCCTTTTGGTGAAAAATAGCCTTTTGACAAAATACCCTCCAACCACCAACGGGAAGCCAACGGAGACCTCAACCGGCGACGGCAAGCAATACACAAGGCGGATGTGTATTGTGATCAATGATCCCCAGAGTGATGTGCCACAATACGCGTTTCGGCTTTAAAACAAAGCCCTCATCAGTTCTGAAATGCTGAAATTAAAACAATTCAAGCATGCAGCAAATATTTGCATCAGATACTCTGGATGTTCACTGTTAATTCCTGGTGCGCTCTGGATGTTCACTGTTAATTCCTGGTGCGCTCTGGATGTTCACTGTTAATTCTTGGTGCGCTCTGGATTTTTACTGTTAATTCTGGTTTCTCCGACACAATGCGGGCTGACTGGGAACTCTATGTCAACATGGACAGCCAGAAGGCCAAGCAAGTTGAGGATCCAATGCAGTTTTGGTCAGCCCTGTCCGGTCCACTGTCGGAACTGGTGGTGGCACTGCTTGGGATGCCGGTGACCAGCGCGGATGTGGAGCGCTCATTCAGCCTTGCTGGTTTGCTGGATGACCCGAATTGGGGCAACACGCGCCCTGATTTGCGTCTCTGTGCCGTGGCACTCTTCGTGAACGGTGACATTGAAGGACGTTTCTAGTGGCTCAACTTCCACGTCTTCCCTCGTCCTCCACCTCTTCCCTCGTCCTCCACCTCTTCCCTCGTCCTCCACCTCTTCCCTCGTCCTCCACCTCTTCCCTCGTCTTCCACCTCTTCTCTCGTCTTCCCAAACCCTTGAGTGCCGGGGTCTCTCTTCTTCCTCTACAAGGCCTCCCCTACATGCAAACATCCTCTTCCCCGGATCGTGTTCTTGGATCCAAACCATGCGTAGGGGGATGAAGCGGCTGTGGGCGGCCAGTTTTCGATGCCGCGGACCAGGAGTGGAGGGTCCCCCTTTTTTTGGTCCACATGCTCACCCCTCTAAGCCACCGCGTCCCTACATACACAACAATCATTGAGATATGCACGTCCCTTGCCCCTATTGCCAATTTTTAGGCTTGAAAACAAGTGAAAACATGGGACGGTAGGGTAGTGAATGTTCCCGAAGCATCGTAACAAAATCGTAAAAAAATGCCGTAAAATCGTAATAAAAAAATCGTAATCTGGGCCTGTCCTAGCACTAGCCTCTAACTCTGTAGACAAGCCCCAATCTACTTCACGTCCCCGTGTTGAAGTTCAGGATCCTCTTGCCGAGCCCAAAGAAAATATCTTGAGCACCCCCTCACCACTCCAAGGCAATGATACTGCCTTGGGACCAAGCCTTGACACCTAATTGAAGCCTCCAATGTGTAGGGAACCCTGCAACAGGTACAAACCTGCGGGTGTGGCACAAGGTCTCAGTGGGCCATCCTCAATGTACCTAAGTCAGGGGATACCAAGTCCGATCATGTCCACAAGTATGCATTCGCCATTGCACCGGAGGAGGTGAAGCATATAGCCCTTTGGGACATTTTGGAAAACTGGGTAAAGCAATGGAGCCGCAGCAGGAAGGGTGAGTTGAGTGAAAAATAAGGCATGGTGGAGCTATCAGCATGAAATTGAAATATCGAGCAAATCATGGGTACACTGCAAAAGGTGCAAGACCACAGGCAATTGTAGCGGTTCTTGGGTTGTTCTGGTTGCTGTTTTTCTCTGTTTTTTTTTTTTTTGAAGAAAGTGTATGCAAGTTGCAACAGGAAAAAACAGGTGTACACATGTTACACCAAAAATACGAAAATGTACCTGTGTTCCATGATAACAGTTTTTTTTCCGTCATTGTTTTTGGTATGTGGGTTGCACAAAAAAAATATGCGTGTAATGCTTTTTTCATCTGTGGCCTACATCTTCCTCATGGCAGGCAGCAGACATGGAGGCATAAATAATGTATCTTTTGGTGATGTGCTTCCGAGTGAATCGATTCCAGTCAGCATCTGGTGGATGGCTCTGTGAGACGGGGGAAGTCTGCCTTGGGCTCCACCCACAACTCAGCGCGGTGCTGCAGCATCCTTGTCGTTCTAACTGTTCAGGCGCAGCAGTGGACCACACCGCCTCCAGCATTCCGCAGTGGGACTACCGGTACAACGGGCTCCCACACGATGTGGTCCATCCGGTGCACCCCAATGACATGTCCATCATGACGTACCGTGGCCATTTGGTACTGCAGACGCTCATCCGCTGTAATTTCTCGCCCGCAGCCACGACGGGGCACAAGTACATCTACTCGGGCTCCCATGACGGGGGCGTCTATATCTATGATGCCCTCACAGGTGTCAGCAGGGAATCGCCTGAAGGTTGAAGGGCGACCCACCAACCCTCCCCTCTGCATCTAAAACGGCAGTTGCCTACATCCCCAACCGATGCCAACCGCTTTTGTAGCCGCTCACAATGTCCCGCTGTCCCTTTGCCGCCCAGCAGTAACCGCCTTCCTGACCACAGCCCCTCGGAATCCCTTTCTTTGAAGCGGTGCCCTGGCACCGAGGCACAGGGATGTATCAGCCCATCAACGGGAGGTGGAGTCTCCATGATATGGCCCTCCCCATGCTCCACCCCCTGACGGGGGAGCACACCTCCGTACTCGTGGGTCAATGTCTCAAGGTGACGTGACCAATGAACAGACTGACCAAACTCTTGCAGGAGGGGGTATCTTCGTGGGAACATTTCGTCTTCAAGGGGGATCGCGAAACGTTTCCCTGGCGAAATCTCGTGGGTTTGGCAGTGCGGTGTGTGCGTGAGGCAGTACAAGTGTTGGGATTTGCACGGGTGGCACACGTTTCCCGCTCCGAAAATTTCGCCGGCGAAACACGAAATGACCCCCACACGAAATGACCCCCATCCCCCCGTGTGCTCCTTTTGGGGTGAATTCCCAATCCCAAGACTGGTGGTGATTGGTATTGCTCCGCTTTTCGTGCGCTTTTCTTGTTTGTCCTCTTGGGATCCTCCGCGAGATTTCTTGCAACTTTGCCGCTGTTTACACCCGCGGTGCCGCCTGGCTCTGCATTGACCATTTCGCTTTACTCACCCCCTTCCTCGTCATGGGGGCGGTCGGACATGACTGCGACCGTGTCCGCCCCACCCCCATCGTGCTTGCCCCGCTGCGGATCCGGGTGCGTGACTGTGCAAAACACAACTGGGGGCCAACAAGGCCGTGCCACCGGGTGCACACATTGTGTCGTGTGGGTCTCGCCGGGGCTGCCGCCCCTCGTGTCGCTGTTGACTTCGGCAGGCGACCTGGTGAAGCGGCTGAAGCATCATCAGATGGTGACGAGGGATGTCGCGTGGCACCCGTACTTGCCTCTGGTGTTCACGACCTCGTGGGATGGGACGCACATGGCCTTCGACTACCAGGAACCGCCGGAGGACTTGGCACTGCAGCCGGAGGTCATCACCACGCGAAAGAGGCAACGGTGTGCCTGTGCACAGATCCCCTGGGATCCGAGGCGCGGGAAGCAAAGCATGCCCTGCACGGACTCAAGGCGGCTTGGTTTTGTTGGGGTGAGGGAGGGCACAGGCTATGGACGGCCTGTGGACAGAGGTGTGTGGACAGCAAAAACAGTCAAACGACCCCGGCAACAACCAGCACATTCTCAATACGCCAATTATTGGGCGCCGCTGACGCGCAAACAGCACACCATGCCACATCCAGGGCAGCCCCGGCACACCAACGACTGGGCTCCGCGAACGCGGAAACGACACCAGCAGGAGCACCGGCCGCAGCGGCCGACAGAAAGCAACGACCCGACGCAACATGCGAAGGGACGGTCGGGTGACTGTCCAGGGCCCCGTAAAGAAACAACAACCAGACGGAATGTCACACGGGGGGCACAGCCCTGGTACACCAACGACCGAGCTTCGCGAACGGGAAAACAACGCCAGCAGGAGCACAGGCCGCAGCGGCCGTCAGAACGCAGCGCCCCAACGCAGCACGCGGAGGGACAAACGGGTGAATGCCCAGGGCCTCGTAAAGAAACAACGACCCGACGAAATGTCACACGGGGGGGCTGTTGCTCAATGCCAATGTGAAGGAGCCCTCGCGTTGGAGGTTGACAAACGCAAGCGGTTTTGTTGGGACAGGGTCAGGGCTGTGCTTAGCGTACGGCCTACGGGACGGAGGGGGGGGATGGATGGGTGTCACGGTGTCAACTGCCAGGCCCCGCTCCCGCAGGAGCAGTTGCCCGTGGTCCTGGCCGGGCCAGAGCAGCGCAATTCCGCGGCAAGTGCAATGCCCTGTCGCGCCACGCACGCTTCTCACAGCCCCCCCTCGTCGCCCACGGCCGCACGGCCATGGTTGGCTCCCTGGCTGGACACACGGCCTAGCCCCAATCAGTGCGGCTGCAGCAGCAGGGGCCCAGCCCCAATCGGTGCGGCTGCAGCAGCAGGGGCCCAGCCCCAATCGGTGCGGCTGCAGCAGCAGGGACCCAGCCCCAATCGGCGCGGCTGCAGCAGCAGGGGCCCAGCCCCAATTGTGATGGATGGGTGGGTGGGAGGGGTATGAGGGCAGAAAAAAGTTTGTGTACCTAAAATGCGCCTCTCATTTTTGGCTCTTGATTCAGAATTTCGTTTTTTTCCAGAGGAAAGTTTTTTGGTTTCGGGGGGGGGTGTGTGGCCTTGGGGCAGGGGGGGGTGTGCCACATCGCCCCCCCCCCCGCCCGTAGATGAGCACATCCCTGGACAGGGTCTGTTTTCTTTTTTTTCTCAAGAGATACGTCTGCCAAGCCGGCGGTTACAGGTCAACCGCCAGCAGTTACCTGCGAACCTCGTCGGTTGAGCGGTCACCTCCGTCCAAGGTGCCCTTTGCGCCGCACGGCCACAGGTGTGTTTTCCCGACGCATCGTGGAGTTGAGGGCGGTCGCCGTCCTGCAGACGGCAGTCCATGATGACCAGATGGCCGTTGATCAGCAGCAGACGGCCTCCGACGGTGGTCGCCAGCGGTTGCCGGACTGCACCTCCGCGAGCAGGGCAGCGCGGGACGGGGGGGGGCAAGGGCTGAAGAAGGCGCTGGACGGGGATTGGACACGGTCATACCGATCCTCATTCGACGCCCGCGGGGATGCCCGGCTTCGCGATTGCTCATCGTGTGTTCGTACCCCCGCTTTGATGTGCGGGATGTATGTACCTGACGTTGGGGGAGCAACCCACGGTACCTTTTGGGTGGGTGCGGCACCCAATTGTTTGGGTTGCTTCGCCGTTGGTGCTCGGGGAGTGGGGGGGGTGCATAGGGGGCGGGGATGGGGTTTGGAGTGGGGGCGGTTGGGTGGGTGCACGTTCTATGGTCCACAGAATTCGCCGCTCGACCATCTGTAAGGCGTGGCCATTGGTGTCACGCGCACCAAGGCAACGGAGAAGAACTCTTCAGTCCGGCCTTGGGCTGTGGACCGCGAGGCCGCTTTGTGGTCTCGAATCACGAGGGGCGCCCCGCTGCAGCCCTTGACCTCCGCCCAACGAAAAAAGGCCAATAAGTTTAGAAGGTCCCGGGCCACATTTGGTCCAAATTTGGCGCCGAGGGCGCCGGAAATGAGCACACGGTGGGGGGTAAGATTTCGTTTTTCCGCCATGCGTTTATCCTCAAAATGCTCAGAATTTCATGGGGAATCCAAATATGTCTGCAAAACATGACAAAATTCTCTGACCCCTGACCTCCCCCCTCCAGCCCCCCAAACCCCTGACCTCCCCCCTCCAGCCCCCCAAACCCCTGACCTCCCCCCTCCAGCCCCCCAAACCCCTGACCTCTCCCCTCCAGCCCCCCAAACCCCTGACCTCCCCCCTCCAGCCCCCCAAACCCCTGACCTCCCCCCTCCAGCCCCCCAAACCCCTGACCTCCCCCCTCCAGCCCCCCAAACCCCTGACCTCCCCCCTCCAGCCCCCCAAACCCCTGACCTCCCCCCTCCAGCCCCCCAAACCCCTGACCTCTCCCCTCCAGCCCCCCAAACCCCTGACCTCCCCCCTCCAGCCCCCCAAACCCCTGACCTCCCCCCTCCAGCCCCCCAAACCCCTGACCTCCCCCCTCCAGCCCCCCAAACCCCTGACCTCCCCCCTCCAGCCCCCCAAACCCCTGACCTCCCCCCTCCAGCCCCCCAAACCCCTGACCTCCCCCCTCCAGCCCCCCAAACCCCTGACCTCCCCCCCTCCAGCCCCCCAAACCCCTGACCTCCCCCCTCCAGCCCCCCAAACCCCTGACCTCCCCCCTCCAGCCCCCCAAACCCCTGACCTCCCCCCTCCAGCCCCCCAAACCCCTGACCTCCCCCCTCCAGCCCCCCAAACCCCTGACCTCCCCCCTCCAGCCCCCCAAACCCCTGACCTCCCCCCTCCAGCCCCCCAAACCCCTGACCTCCCCCCTCCAGCCCCCCAAACCCCTGACCTCCCCCCTCCAGCCCCCCAAACCCCTGACCTCCCCCCTCCAGCCCCCCAAACCCCTGACCTCCCCCCTCCAGCCCCCCAATCCCCGGCCGCTGGGACCCAACCCCCCGGGGGGTGAAGATTTTTTTTGCCAAAAACCCCCACATTTGTGTGTTTCAAATTATCAGTGCGACGGGGGGATTGTTTTGAGGGATGTGTGTTGGGGTACCCGGGACCCCAGCCCGGCTGCCCGCCCCTTTCAGGGGCCCAAAATGGTTCACGGGTGTCGGGGTGCCTGGGCGCCCCCCATGCCCCGAACTCATGCATCAGCCCAATGGACGGCCGTGAGCCACACCCCTCGGGCCCTCGTCCACACTCCGCTGCCCCCGGTGCTCCGGCCGCGACGCACCGCCGCTTTGGCCCTCAGGAGGCATTCATCTCAAGAACCGGGGCCACCCCTGCGGGCCCGTCTGTTCCACCCGAACATCGAGCAGTCTGTGTCCCCCGAGCAGCCGTCTTCCGACGAGGAGGAGGGGAATGAGGTGTGCCCCAGCGTGAACCGTGTGGCTCTCGGGAAGTGCCGATGGGGATTGCGTGCGGCCCGAGGGCTGTGGGCTGCAGGCGGGACCCCACGGAGCGTCGGTGATGGGCAGCAACCGCCGCATTCCCTCTGCAAGTGTCGCCGGTGGCGCGCGGCATTGGGGGGCTGGCCAGGGATGCATTGGAAGGGAGGGGGCCTCAGAGGTGGCTCTCGAGGCAGTTAGACAGGCGGTTGGAGGAGGTTGCCGAAGCGGTTGGGGGCGGTTGCAAATGCCGCTGAAGCTGGCACTTGGAGTCAGGGAGACAGTGGCTGGGCATAGGCAGGGCGCCCTGGAAGGGGGGTCCCCCCCCCCCCCCCGCGCGCTTCCAATGCGTCCCTGGGGGTGGCCCCGGAGGGCCTTCCAGTTGCATTTGCGGGCAGAACTCAGACCGTCAGGATCTTGCCTTGCAGGGGGAGTGCGGTACCCCCCCCCCTGTGAGAGCAACGCCGTTGTCAGAGCAACAGCAGGTGTTGTTTCTGTCAAATGTTGGGCTTTTGGTGTTGCTCTCGCGAGGGGGGGGCGGGGGGGGCACAGAATCAGATGTGGTGAGGCTGTCGCGGTGAGGTCCCACAGACGTCGCGATCGGAAACGGACGGCAGGCAGACGCGACGCGCGAAATATGTCGCGGAGGGTTTCGAGAGCCGAAGGAACAGAGTTGATTCAACTTTCAGGATTCGAAACATTTCAGTTTGGGCGTGACCGTAAGGCATTCCGCGCGATGCCCGGCATAGGAAGGGGGGGCCTGCACTTGCGGAGCTCGCGCAGCGCCAGCGCTGTACTTAAGAACCCCAATTTTTTTGGTTAAGGACAGCCCTTCGGAACAGTCCCCAGGGGCCGCCAACCGCCAACCGTCAACCGCCACCAACCGCCAACCGCCAAACATTCCCAAAACTGTTCCGTAGTTTTGTGTCTTGCCCATGTCTGGACCATGAAGCAGAGAAGCGTCCCCGTGAGCGTTCGAATCTGTTGGGGTTACGAACCCCCCCCCTCCTCTTCCTTGCCGTTTGGATCCTTCAAATGTGTTGGTGCCATGACCCGCCACCGACGGAGAAACAGAAACGGTGGGCCAACACAGCGGCTTTGGTGGATCTTCACCACTCAAGACCCAGACACAGTGGCGAGAGGCCAGTAGGCGCTGCCAACAAACCAACACCAAGGCCTTGTGCCAGCCCCCCTCCCCCTTCCCCTCAACGCCAGCCCCTGCGCAGCGCCCCCCCCCCCCCCCCGGCCCAGACCCGAGCCATCCTCCACCTGCGCGTCAGGGGGGCTCGCACCCCCTCCCTCCCCCGTCGCCCCACAGACGCCCGAGAGCCTCAGCATGCAGCAGTTCGTGCGGCAGCTCCACTTGTACCAGCAGATGCAGCGCATGTCGCAGCTCCAGCAGCTGCTCATGACCCCGGGCCACTTCCCGCAGGACGACGGCGCGGACGTCGACGACGCGGGCGCGCCGGAGGACGATACGTAGCCCCCGCGCGGCCGGCGGCGCCCCTCCCGGACCCCGGGGGCAAGGGGCACCGGCAGTGGAGGGGGGGGGGGGGGGGGGGGGCATGCGGGCCACGGCTGAGCGGCGAATTTCACATGTGCCGGGGGGAGGGGGGGGGGGGGGGGCAGAGGCCGGAAAAAAAGGTTTGTGTATCTAAAATCGACCTTCAATTTAGGGCCCTTTTGATGAATTTCATTTTTTTTTCCAGAGGAACAGTTTCTGATGTTGGGGGGGTGGGTGGGTGGCTCAGGCGGAGGAGCCCAGGCTGCCATTCCGCCCTCCCGCCCCCCGCCCCCAGTAACGCTAAGCCGTGGCCGGGGCGTGTGCCGGCCGGGTGCGACGCAGTACAACTGTGCAACAGCTTTCCTTTTCGCAGTTTGCCTCATCGAGTCGCGTTTGTAGATATGGACGTGTGGCCCTGACAGCCCATTTGACCGCTCAGCCCAGTCGGTTGTTTTGCATTCACAACCCACAGCGCCGGGGGGTGCGTGCGACGGTCTTCCGCCCCGGAAGGGACTGCGGACCGGGACGGGAGGAGGGGCGTGCCCCGGGACGCGGGGAGGGGGTGTGCATCACGGGACGGGGGAGTGCGTCCCAGGCCGGGGGGGGGGGTCCTCTTTGAGACCCTGTTGGGTACACCCTCCATTTGGTCCCCATGGCTCCACTTGCTGCCCCGTCATGTGCGCTTGAATGCCGCACACCGCCCGGCACCATGACCATGGAATCCCGGACGACCGGGTTCGAACGTGCGACCGCCTGCCTGGCCCCCGCGTCCGCAGTTGACCGAATTCCGTCCCCATTGACTCACCGCTGACTGACCCCTCTCTATCGAGACACGACACAGGCCGCTACCCCCAGCGCTTGCCCCGCTCCACAGGGCAGCGGTCCCCAAGATCCCGTTCGAGGCACGGGGCACGGCGCGCCACCCACAGAACAGAGATGCCCGTGTACCCCATTCCACTGGACCCACTAGGGCACGCCAGTACACACCAAAGCCGTTCGTAGGGTGCCGCACATGCCTGTCCAAGCGCCAGGCGGTGGAGTCATCGATGGGGTCCAGCAATTCTGCAAGGGGGTCCGGGCTCCTGAAAATTTCACTATTTTTTTTGGGGGGGGTTGGAGCCCCCGCCCATTTTTTTTTGGTGGGGGGCTGCGGAGAGGGCCTCCGAGGGCCACACGCTTATTTCCTCAAGACAAATGCCTGAATCTTGCCTCCAACGATTTCAAAGTGCTGCGGTCTGTTCTCCTCCTGCGTGGCATAGGGGCACTAGCATTGTGACTGGGCGTGCAGCAGTCTGGGCCTGCGTTTCAAGTTTGGCAAGGGGCATGCGGCAATCAACTGATGGCTCCAACAAGTGCCAAGGCGGCTTTGCGTTTGATATGAGAAACCAATGATTTGAAATATGCCTGAAAAACATGGAAAAAAGAGAGCTGGCCATTGGAGCCCCCCTCCAGAGGGGGAGTGGGTTGGGAAAAGGAGCCCCCCCCCCCCACCCCCAAGTAAATATTTCGGGGGCCCCGGTGAGGGTCTAGGAGTGCCCAGCGAGGGTCTGGCAGTGTCTCTTGCTCCGACACCGCGACTGACCAGACGGAGGAGGGACCAAGCGCAAGGGGCACGGCCCGAACCCCAGCGTAAGATGGGTCTGTGTGAGCCACGCCTGCCCATACATTCGAGATGCAGTGCTGTGCAGGGTGCAGCGAAGCAGGGGCAGTCAACCGGATGCAAGGCACACTGCCCTCTTGCCCACGCGACGTCCGTCTCCAAGCAACAATGGGTGTTGGTTCCGTCACTGTCTGCACTCCGGACTTCCTTGCGGTGCCGGTTTCGGTGCCAATTGCAGGGTGCAGTGCGCGTGTGCGTGTGCGTGTGCGTGTGTGCGCGCGCGCTATCGTGTGTGCGTGTGTGTATGTGCGTGCGCGTGTGTGTGGCGTGGTCCCTTGTTGGTCGGTCCAGAACGCCCAAAGCAAGAATCAGGGAAGTGTGCGGCTGTAGAGAGTCGCGCAATGTGTCTGGGCCAAGGGCCCGTGCACGGGCCTGCGTGCAGGCAACACCGTCGTCGAAGCAACACTCGTTGTTGGCGCATTTACCGCTGCCTGGGCAAGAGGGGGCGGGCGCAGGAAGAATGCTGAATCCCGCGGTCGAAAACGCAGAACCCACCGGCGTGAGTGCCGCGTGAGATGCCCTCTGATAGCTGAGCCAGCGCCGCTGGGCCCCAAAGGATTTGCCCTCTCCGCAGCAATGCCCATGAGATGAGCTGGGCCGTCTTTGATGTATTGGAGGGAAACTTGCTGCCCAGGGGCACGCAGGACATCTTTTAGGCATTCTTTGTACACCAGGGCATGTTGCTGTGTTGCTGTGTTGGCAGTATGGAAGCTGCTTTTCATTTCACAGTTGGTGTACCTTGTATTGCAGACCGCTCATGCTTTCTCCAAACATTCTTGTCCAGCGTGTGTGCACCACTGGTGACGCTGTCATAGCTATGGACATTTGGGCTCTTCGGCCGCGTTGTTGAATTGAAGTGTATTGCTGATTCATCACCATGTTTTGCCTATGCATGCATTCCTGTTGTGGGGAGCATTCTGTGGGGGTAGGTCATCGGGTAAAAAGCCCCGGAGCTGGACTTCGGTAGGCAGAGCCCCCCAGTCAAAGGCCCCCAGGGCATTGATTCTCAGGAAGCACCGGGCACCGCAAGTCCAGGGCGGCAAACAGAGCACACGAGAGGCATAGGGCGTCGTGACCCACAAGACGAGACCGAGGAAAGCGCGTGCGGCCCGAGGGACGGAATCGACCCGAGCCAAGGTGCGATTAGGGGACGTGTACGGCAACGAGCAGAGGTGCTGTTGTGCAGGGGGATTCCAAAAAATGTTTTGGGGGCCTCCCGAAGTGATTGCCCACCCGCCATCCGTGCGGCAGATTGGGGCGGATCGGGGAGAGCAGAGTGCCGGGTGACCCACATCAGCAGCTCGCTGTCTTCTGCACGCCAATCCAAGTCTTCCGTCTTCCTCGGCGCGGTTCTGGTCGAGAGAGTGCGTTTTGAACGGTAGACAGGGAAGTCTTGACCCCTCTGGCGTCCCGTGAGTGTCCTTGGGGCTGCTCCTCCTGCCGGTCGGGCGGCATGGGGCGAAGGGCCGTGGCTTTGCGCAGCCGGGGGTGCCCAGGACCTCTGACCTGCAGTCACGGTGTGCCAATGCATCGCGTGGGCACGACATCGCTCAGTCGCCACTGGGGTATGGCTGATCGGACGACCTCTGATACTGCGACCGCAGCCCTCCCATGCGGTACCCCCTGGTGCCCTCCTCCGGCCCCGTCAATGCCCCGCAAAGGCTGCTCTGGAGGGGGGAGGGCTTTGCTTCGACGTGCCTTTGTAGCCCTGCATAGTCCGCCTTCTGAGTGTGTCGGTGGAGGTAGAGTGCCCGGGCGGTCTCTAGGCACCAGCGAATTATTATCCGCCCCCTTTGGCTTGTAGGTCACCATCCCAGTGCCTGGGATGGCTTTGGGCCTGATACTTCTGCCCCATCCGGGGCTTGAACCAAGTGCCTGTTGGGTGGGCGTCGTGTGTGATGCGAGCCGAGCCACCGAACCGTGCTTGTCCTCCCTTTGGGGGGGAGGGGGCGGGCAATGGCAAGCCCAAGGGGTCGTCTGCTTGTCTCATGGTACACCGCAGGGCATGGCAGTCATGGCCTCCGCCCAGTCGCACTACCCTTTTTCGCATCGTTTTCGCGGCGCTGGCCCAACAGAACTGCCCCCAAGGGGGCTGTAGCACGGGAGGTGAGCCTGAGCGCCGGCAACATCTGGTGCGCAGCCAAGACAAGTCCAGCACTTCTGCCGTGTGGGGGCGCACCGTGCGCCGTGCGCACGCTGTGCCTGCGCTGTGCGAAAAGTCCGCTGTTTTTCAACACCGGTAGCCATGGGTCCCAGGGTCCTGAGTTCTGCAGCCTACAGCTCCTGCTGGTACACCAGGGATCTTTTGTTTTATCCTGATGCTTGCCACGGGTCCCAGGGTCCTGAATTCTGCACCCCCGGTGCTGTTTTGAATGGATCATGCACGCTTCTGTAGGGGGGTGGTTTTCAGGGGGTGTTCCTGGGATAAACAACGTAATAATTGGCGCTGTGCGCGCGCTGTGCGAAAACGCCCCCTATGTAAATCGGGCTTGTGGGGCGACGGTGGCACAGAGTTGGGCTTGGCTACCCCTGCCTTGGCTCACGGGCACCTCAGTCAGGGCCACGCAGAAGAATCCACAGGCCAGGGCACTCCACCCGAAACGGTCCAAGAGGGGCCGTCGTCGTCGGTTGCCTTCGCTGTCATGTCATCGCACAGCACACCACACGACACAACGGAGCACGACAACAGCATCGCTTGTTCCCAGGCGTGGCCTTTGGCGGCGCCGCCGCCTATTGCGCCTGAGTACATATGCCCCCATGAAGTGGAGGAGTTTCCGACCACATGCCCATTCGTATCCCACGCCTCTTGTCTGGGGGTTTGGGGGCCTGTTTGACTGCTCGTGAACGCCTGACCCGATAGCACGTGTCGCCCCTGCAACCACTCTCCAGGACTACCACACGGCTAAGGCGCAGTATCCCTCAGCGTACGAAAAAAGCAGCCCCCCCAGGGAGTGCTAGCACCAGCAGGGAGTGCTAGAAGTCAGTCTTGCTCTCAGCAAGCTGCTGATCAGCAGGGCAGGGAAGTTGTCCACTACGAACTCGCCCGAAGTGTGGACCGAAGGTGGCTGTTGCCTGAGAGCTCATACTGTACTCCGAAGAAGTGTTGAGCCTGTGAGGCAAAAAAAAAAGAAGTGTGGACCGAAGGTGGATGCGGGGGTAGATGTGTGAGTGTGTGTTGGGGGGGAGGGGGGTTTGGCACAATGCCTCGGTATCTGCTTGTTTGCCTTTGGCGGCGCCTATTGGCCTCTCGCCACTGCTCATTCTGACCCTCTGCGGGCCCGAACGCGTTTTGGTTGTGTGGTCGGAAGGGAGGCCTGTGCTTCTTGTATTGTGGCATTTGCTGTCGGGCCGCGGTTGGTTTGCTGCTGGCGTCTGGGCTGTCTGCACTGCCTCAAGGTCGTTGGTCTGCCTGGCGGGCGGGTGGGGCACGGGAAAGGGTTGTTTCCGTCGTGTGGGGGTGTGGGGGGCGGGGGGGGGTGGGGGCGGGGAACCAACACAGCGCTTGGATGGCCTTTTGCGGACAAACGGGTGGCTTCATCACCTGCCGAGCACCCGGCGGTGAAGGGGGCCTCCCAGGCCCTGCCTGTTGACAAAGGGGGCGCACCCCACGCTGTGCCCGTGCTGTGCAAAAAGGAGGAGGGGGGGGGGGGGGGGGGCAAGAAGACACCTTCGCTTTGGTCCACAACATGTTGGGTGCTTTGGTTGTTTGCGGACGGGGCGCGGCGGAGTGGAAGTGCCGCTGAGAGCAGTGCCGGACGATCCCATCCAGTGTTTTGCGCGGTTGTGTTGTTGGACCCGTCTTCACCCAATGGCCAACGTGACCGCGGTGACCACCGTGTTCCCAGACACAGGACTGCCCCAGATTCCTATTCAGTCCAAAAAATCAGATAATGAGCTGAAACATACATATGTTTCCCCCTAAAAATGCCAGACGCTGTCTGAATGTGCTGGTTTTTGCCCTGTGGATGAATGCCTCCCCGTTGGTAGATGGTTCTCAGGGTGGTCGTGGGAAAGCTAACTTCGTGTTGGGCGCTGTGCCCGCGCCGTGCACGTGCTGTGCAGAAACGCCCCCAACACAACACAACCGCGCAAAACACTGGATGGAATCGTCCGGCACTGTTCTCAGCGGCACTTCCACTCCGCCGCGCCTCGTCCGCAAACAACCAAAGCACCCAACAGGTTGTGGACCAAAGCGAAGGTGTCTTCTTGCCCCCCCCCCCCCCCCCTCCCCCTCCTCGAAAGGCGAGCACGGTACACCCGGAAGTACCAACCTGCATACTCCTTCAGCTGTGATGGCGCACCTCCACCGTCTGTGTGGGCCTGGCACAGAGCAGCGAAACCGGGGCAGTCCAGGGGATCCGTGGGCACAACCCAAGGGAAAGGAACGGTGAGTAGGGAGGTGAGGATAGGCCAGGCAGGGAAACCCTCCCCGCCCTCCCCACATTGCCTCCGAGCACAACGGCCCCGTATTCCCATCATTTCTGGGGCTGCCATTTTTGTGACCCACAATGCAATGCCACAAGAATTTTGTAGCCCGTCGACTGTGGGAAGACAAGGACAGAGTGCCTGGAGCATGTGCCTGAGCCTTGGTTCTGCCCATCACAGCGTTGTAGCTTTGGTGCAAGCCATTCGAAGGGGTCTTGATTTGCGGGGCAGGCATGGCTCCTTTTGTAGTACCCAAGGTGCATCCCCCCTTCATGTCCGTGCGCAAGTACTGCCCTGTTTTGGCACGGTGATCCCGTGTGATTGTTGTCTTCTGGAATTCGGGCTGTACGTGCCCAGCGGGTGGGGGGGGGGGACTTCTTTCAGGAGGAGGGCCCTGCTGTTTCTGATCCCCAACGGCCTGTGAGGTGCTGGCTCAACAGAAGCGCACGTGTAGGACAGAGCAGCACCGGAACAGGGAACGTCTGCAGAAAGGCAGGAAAATGTTGTGGTGTGTGCGTGCGCGCAGGCGGCGCTGTTCTGATGGAGAATCAGAAAAATAAGACTTTGGAGCCAACTAGACATTGATGGCAATGAGAAGATGCCGGGATCCCGGTGTGTGGGACCGGGGGAGCAGTTAAAACCACACGAAATGGCCAAATGGACATTGGTGGGGCGGTGTGAGGGGTGGTTTTTCGGACTTACTGTGGTATACTCCATCCCTCTCGCTTCAGGGACCCGTACTAACATGAGCACAAGGTGGTATGAAAATCTGCCTGGTCCCCAGGTTAGTCTGGCAGGCTGGTGGATCATTGATCCCGCCCCACAGGGGAGGGGTCGGGCAAAGGTGGGCGGGCGGGTTGACCCCATAGTTTGGCTTCTTTAGCCAACAGCCAACAGCCCAAAGCAAACCTCCCTGGAGGGGGGGGGGCTGGCGCGTCTTGGGTTTGGAGCAGGGGTGTGCGCAGCAGTTGGCCTACCTGGGGGTGCCGTTTGGAAATCTTGGGTGGATGGGTGGTGCAGCACCCCCCCCCCCCCTTTGCCGAGGTTGAAGCTTTTTGGCTGGATCCAGAGATGAATGGATGTGGTGCAACAGTACAGAGTTGTCTGTGTTTCCTCCTCGAATGAACCCACTGTTTGTTCTCTGTCTGCAGCTCGCACCTCAGGGCACTTTGGCATGAATGCCTCAAAGGTAATGCGAGATTCAGGGGTGGCCGAACTGGGAACGTTGTGCTGTAGATTCCCTCTGTCCTGTGATGCCTTGACCACGTGGGCTCCTGGGGCCGCTAAGCTTTCCCGCGAGCAGCCCTGCAGTGCTCCCCTCTCCTGTGCGCGCCCGTGCCGCACTGGGACCCGGCCTCACTGCCCATTGCCCCCTGCAGTGCGGCGGTGTACTGAAGGAGGCCCGATGCCCACTGCCCCCTGCAGTGGAGCAGAGTAGTGAAGGAGCCTCATTACCCACTGCCCCGCGCATGCACGCACGCACGGTGGATTGTCACAAAACAACTGCAAGGTGGGCGCAGGGTTGCCCTTAGCGCAGTGAGGGTGCAGTGCGGGCGCGGTGCAACTATTTGGGCGTCTAGCCGTACTGCAGACCCATACTTTGTGATACTAGGGGCATCATTGTTGCCCCTAGCATAGGTTTTGATGCTTCTTCCACATGGGGGATATGGCATTTTTGGATTTTCACCCACTTTCACCCATTTCCACCCCTTTTCACATTTTTTTTTGCTCATCTTCACCATGGACTCCCACACTTTGATGTGGGCTCTTGAGTTGGGGTGATGGACTCCCAGGCTTTGGCATGGCCCCTCGAGTTGACTTGACGGACTGCCCGATTTTTGCCTGACCACAGTCGAATGCCCTATGCGAGGCCGCATCCCTGCTGATGAGGAAGCGTGGTTGTACCACAAGTTGAAAACAGAGGTTGACGTGGATTCCCTCCTGCAAGAAACTTTGCCCCCCAGTCCAGTTGAGGATGGGGTGGACACATATGCGGCTTTGGGACTAGCTGGTAGGGTGAGTGAGCTTTCAATTGAACAAAAAAGAGGATATGTGCGTGGCTTTCTGCATTTCACATGATGTCTTATATAAAGGGAAGGTAGCTTGCATTTGTCTTGAGCTAGGGTAGTTTGAGTGACTTAAATTTAGGGGCATTTGGGTAGCTGGGATGGCCTAATTTTGAGGGTGTTTGGAAGGGGTCGGTATGGGGGTTCTTCATAGGGGAATCTAGTCTAAAAGTAGCGCGCAGTGCGCGCGCAGTGCAAGGGGTCCCCCTTAGTGCCTTAACCCTAACCCTAACCCTAACCTACCCCCTACGGGCGGTGAGGGAGGTTGTCAGAATTTCTGGGAGGGTGGGTTTCCAACCCCCCCCCCCCCCTCCCCCGTAGGGTAGGCCATTGTGGGGGACCTTGGGTCGTCACCAAACGCACTGGTCAAGGCATTTTAAGGCATTTTGCCGATGGTAGTTGGGTGGATGGGTGGGTGGGTGGGTGTCCAATACCCCCCCCCTCCCGTGGGGGTGGGTTTGCTGGGTCCCTGAAATCGCCCCCCCCCCCCCCCCCCACGCTGAAGCATCAAGGATTTAGCGCCTCTTTGGATAAGAGGCATGGACGGTCTAGTGGTATGCGCCATGGCTGGCGCTCGTCATGGTCGGGGGTTCGAACCCCGGTTCGTCTGTCCGTCCAGGGGTCCGTTGGCGAGGCCCCCGCCACCGCCCCCTTCAGCAACCCGCTCCACCACCGGTACCGCCGGTGCGTCGGGTGGCGTGTCTCCTCATCGTTTTTGTCTAGTGGTGGGCTAAGCACAGGGACTCAGCAAAAGCAAAGCCCCAGCCACAACACACCTGCAGCAGCGCGCTCCGCCACCGGGGCCACTTGCGGCGCCGGAACCGCATCTCCTCCTCATACTCCTCCTCAGCGAGGAATCGAACCTTCATCTTCAGGGCAGCGGCCGGCTGCATTGCCGCTGCGGTACACGACCAAAAGCCCGCGTTATGCACACCTGCTCACAGGGACGCTCTGTCTGAATGGATGATATGAACCAGAGGCTGGGCCTGCGGCCCCCTCACAGCCACGTTATCGCCACAGTGTCTGTAGTTATATGAATGAGATAGAGCCTAACACACACACACACCACTGACCCCCTCTCCATGAGTGCTGACGGACGACATGACAGGTTGGCCGATTGAGAGCCAGCGTACCGCAAGCCTGTCCAGCCGCCTGTGGACCTCAACCCCCCAGTACGTTAACATGCAGGCTAGAGGTTTTGGCCGACAAAACACGGCCAGAAAAGGGTAACTAGGCAAACATCAGTGCAACCTGTACATACGCAAAAGTGCTCGTGGAACCAACGTATCAATGGAACTGCCGAACATTGCTGCATATGCATACCAGGACGTGCATGTGTGGAGCGCTTTGTTGACCTGCTTGCGGCCCCCCACGCTCCCCCCTTGGGTGGGCGTGGTCCCACAGCGCCCCATCCTTCGCACAGACATCCAGTACCCGTGTATCAAGGCCCTGCCTTTTCGCCTGCCACAGTGCTCTAGCATTCCGTCCCCTACATAGCTCTCAAGCAGCACCCAATGGCCGCAGACCGGTTCCACAGCGCATTGTTCCTGGACACGGAGGTGGGCGCTGACGTGGAGCAAGAGCAAGACCCGCACAGCCAGTCCCAGAACTGCCTGTTCCAACAGCGCCAAGCCCATGTCGCCTCATCAGACAGCGATGACGTACACCAAAGGGCCTTCGGCGGCGCCTTCCACAGCCTCTTCGACCCCTCCCGGGCGTCTGTGTCAAGCAAGAAACCCACGGGACAGCACAGGCCACCCCCGATCAGGTCCTGGCAGTCCATCTCACATTCTCTGGAGATGACTCCCAGTTCTTCCAGGTCCTCCCCTCAGCAACGTTGAAGGCACGACAGTGCATGGAGTGCCCGGGTTTCACGGAGTTTTGTGGGGGTGGGAGTGCGGTGGGGGCTTTCTGAATGTAATTTTTTTTCTCGTGAAAGGCGCCCATGGCATGTCGCCAATGATCTTCTTCTAGTAACGTTTCCTTTGTCCCTGCTGTGTGCCCCAGGGGGTGCACCTGACGTGGCCCGCACACTATGCAGAGATTTGGCCGTCTGGTGCGACCAGACCTGGGCCTGGGGGGGGAATATTATGCACGCACGGGCCTTGGATTATGCAATGCACAATTATGCACAATTATGCACGATTATGCACAATGCATTCGACGAAGACACAAGGGGATTGCAAACAAGAGGGATCCCGGGACTGCTAACCTTCTATTGTTTGGCAGCAGGAGGGACACCATGTTCTTCCTCATTTTCAGACGATGGAAGAACTTCATAATCTTGCAAAGCATCTTCAGCAGTGGAAACAAGTGCAGGTGCATTTTAGTGGACAAAATTTTCCATGATAAACACAACAATGAACAGCATTGGACAAGAGTCAAGCAGAACATTATGCACGATTATGCACCATTATGCACGATTATGCGAATCAGCTAAATTATGCATTATGCATGATTATGCACGTGCATAATTTTCCCTCCCCTGAGTTTAGCCCGTAGCCACTGATGATTGCGTTGGTTGAATCTTCTGCTGCTATCGAGGTTATCTGGCCCATGTTATGAATTGGTGGCACAAGTGGCAGAGTAGTTGATTGTACTGCTCTCTTGATTGTGCAATCTTTGTGGGAGGGAGGGGTGTTTATGCAGTGTATGTCGCAAGTTGTGTAAAATTTTTTTGCGGTAAATGCGATTACAAATAATCCGTACAGGTGTGCAGTTTTGTTTCTGGTGGTAAACGCGAGTACCCGGGTTTGCAGTACTCGCCGGTACGATTTTTTTGGTACTCATGTTTACCGTGAATTACATGACGTACGGTTTTTTTTTGTACTTGCATTTACCGCAAATAAAAAACACACGACCTTTGATTTTTTTACATTCCTTTTCCTGCAAAAAAAAAGTGCACATTATGCTATTTTTTGGCACTTGTGTTTCCCACAAAAGAATCACACAATTTACAATTTTTTTGTACTCGCATTTACTGTAGACAAAAAATGACATGACACACGATTTTTTTAGTACTCGCATTTACCACAACAAAAATTGCTTGCTCTTACAACCACTTCTGATTTCATCCTTGTTTTGGGGACCCCTGAGACGGCAGGGCTTTATGTAGTCACTTTGCCCATGACATCAATTTGCCCGACAACATTATCCCCCAATGAATTTTTCTATTCTGACCCCTCCACCTCCCTGTACTTGGGCTCCACCTTTGGGAGAAGCGGTGGGTATGGATATGGGTATGGGCTGGACCCTTCTGCCAGGACCCCGCCATACCAGACCACGCCGGGCCATGCTGCCAAGCATGCTTCGAGGATCCTGGTTGCCTCTTCAGGTCCGCGAGGCCGCAGGGGTGGTGCCACTGCTGCCTTTGCAATAGACGGGTGAAACATCCGGGGGGCCTAGTCCTAACCATGTCACTTCATGGTGGCTGGCACTGGACGGGGAGGGTCCAATTGATATGACCGCCCGGGTGGATGCCACGCACATGCAGGGTGATGACAGGGCAGTCCTCATATCGGACTGGCACCACTGTAGATCCTCACACAGTGAGGCTTGGACCAAACACTTGAGCCATAGGCTAAGGGTCACAAGCCCCCTCTCAGAAGGGTTCTTTGCTACCCTCGTGGAGGACTGACCTGACTGGGTGAGCCACTGGTCACATTCTCCTCTGGTGTGCATCCACGGGCTCTAGGTCACTCGGGGAGGATTAACCCGAAGGTCCACAAGACCCCTTGTGACAGTGAGAACCATGGACAATCCAGACGGACCGTCCCACACATACATGGTGGCCCGTCGGGGGGCTGAGACGCCGGGCTCCTGGCCACTCGTACTCAGGGGTACCCCGAACAGAAAGCGTATGTGACCCCCACCCCTCTGCGCCGCCAGGCTCTCCTGGAGTAGCTGGCAACCCCTACTTCTTCCACTTGGTGTGGCAGTGGTAGGGCTGCCCCATCCACCTTCCCCAGGGGGTGGCAGTCCCTGGTGGTGGAGGCCCCCGGGCACTTTTTTCTCTTTGGACCTCCTAAGTAGTAGACTTATGGGGGTGGGCCCCTACAGAGGTACCTGTGCAGAAGGCTGCCACGCCTGCTTCCGCTTTCACGCGGGGTTGCTGTTGGGAGAATGTGTGTGCAGGCACACAAGACCTGCAATCCCTCACACCCAGCCCATTCAAAGCACAATGCAAGGCTCTAATTTGCACTTTTCAGAGTTGCGGTCCCGCCTCATGCGGAAAAGTTGAACATGCTCCCCAGCTCTGGCGCCCTTCTTGGGACGGGCAGAAGTGGCCCCGATCCGGCTCAGGCACCTTTGGGGATGGACCTGGCCAGGTGCAAGTAGAGAATCAGTCATGGCGGGGAATAGAGGTCCTGCAATTGAGGGGTACCATTCCACATCCTACTTTACAAATTTGCCGGCCATTGCTGCAGCATACATCACAACAGCCCCTCAGTTCCCCAATCCTTTAGCCTGAAACTCCAGTTCCGAAACCCGGTACCTAATTAAATAGCGAATGAATTAGGTCCCAAGAAAATACGGTCCGAACAGAAGTGTTCGCTGGTCACCGCATTCGTTGGATCTTGTGCCGAAGGATGTGTTTCCGCCGTTTCACAACATTGTCGCACGCACCGAAAGGTGTGTCCAACGAACACTTCTGTTCAGACCGTATTTTTCAAGGATGGAATTGTTCGTTGGACAAGTTTTGGGGGGGGGGGGGGGCGTGGGTAAATCTTATGTCTTCAGGGGTTGCTCTTTGTAATGTGTTTTTTTTAATTTTTTGTTTCTGGTATATGGCACTTTCAGCTTTGGGGATTCTGGGGTGGCAAAATTATCTCCAGGCATAGTCCCCACAGGTACCACGGTGTGCAGCATGCAGACATGACAACCAACAAGGAGCAGGCAGTCACAGCCAGGCCATTTCAGCTTGTCAAGTAACCTCTGACAAACCAAGTCACAGGGGGTCTGAAAGGGTAGGAACCAGAGGGAATCCTGGTGCAGGGGGTGCGTGGGGCGCCTTTTGGGCAATGTTGCGATGCAGGGCATCTTGCTGTGTTCCCCCTCGTGAGCGATTGGTTTTCCACTCTGCGAGCATTTCATGGGGGATGGTTCAGGGGATATTTGCCGCACGTGCCACGTGCCCTGCGGGGCATTCATCACCCCTAGAGCCTGTCGCCCAGAATTCTGGGCGGGACGTCTGACCGGCAAGCATGCCTCAACAGAGCTGTGTGGTTGGAGGTCGCACACCAGGGCACTTTTTCGTGGTCAGGTTTTCTTATTTCTTTTTTATGAAAAAAAGAAATAAGACGTCGCCCTCCAATCACCCTCCCCGTTGTGTGCCTAAATATTGTGCTGGCGACTGAACAGCCCCACCTTTTTTTTGTCCAATTAAGAAACACCCTGTCACAGACATTCACCTGACGTTAAGCTCCCAAATACACATTCCTTCCAAGGGCTGTTCGTATACATGCGTATACATATACACCTCCCCCTATGCACCTTTCTTGCTTGCTTTGCTTGCTGGAGAAATATGCCCATGTGCATGGGTAAACGATGTCAGGGGGCCGATTTTTACGGAAGGGGGCGAAGGGCCCCCTTCCCAAACATTGTCTCTTCGCATCTACAACAGTGTCTACAATTAGCAGGCCGCGTGTACTTGTGGTGCACCGTGTGTGTACAAACTATACCCGGGTAAACGGGGAATGTGTACAGTGTCTACAAATCATGCAAAGTGTCTACAAGCTATGCACAGTGTCCACATGTATGCACAGTGTTGACAGACTGTGCAATGCCTTCAGTATATGCAATGTACACATGTACACACAAAAAACCTCCTTATATTGACATGGTACACACGTATTCGGATACGTGCGTATATCGGTATACGTATACACGTACACGCCGCATATATATGTTTATATATATACATATATATGTTTTTGCGTATATATGTATACACGTATACACGCATCTGTTTCTTCCAGGTCATTCCCCCAGCACTCTGACCCCCAGAACCCCTCCGCTGACACGAAGGAGAACAGCGGTGGGCCCGAGTCACCAAGCTCCCTCCGGGCGTGCAGGCGCGAGACCATCCGCATCCGAACCTTGTACCACTGGTGCGCGACGGTCAGCTTGCTCATGCTCCTGCACTTCGGCGCCGACGTCTCGCGCCACCAGTTCCGCTCCGTCCCGAGCCCGTCGGAGTGGGGCGTCCTGCTGCTGCTACTGTACGCCTGGGCGGCCGCGGCGGCCACGTGCCGGTTCCAGCAGATGCGGCCGTATACGGCCTATGTCCTGGCGGTGGGCTCTCTGCTGGCGACGGTGCAGCTCGCGTGGCACTGGGATAGCCACGTGGCGCGCCTCAAGGACGCCATCCGCGTGGACCTTCCCGTCGCGCACGTGGCGAGACTCTGCAACGCCGCCGCCGCCACGACCGCCCCCCGCCCCGGGGCCCTGTCGCTCTGCACTTCCATCTACGGCGTGGTCTTCGGCGCCTCCATGCTCGACTTCCTGGACTTCGCAGCGTTCCTCGTCGTCCTGTTCCTGAACTGCCTGCAGTCGAGCCTGCTGTGCCGCCTCGGCCTCCGGATGACGGCCGCCGTCAGCGTGCTGCAGTGGGCGGTCTTTGTGGCGTGGCCCTTCGTGTTCCCGGACCTGCACCCGGTGTGGCTGTGCCGCATCATCTCCCCAGGGCTGTGGATGGTGCACCAGATCCGGATGGGATACTTGTGGGAGTCCGAGCTGAGGCAGCAGGGGCAGCTCATCGACGACCTCCAGTGGACCTTGGCAAAGACCCGGTCCCAGGTGCAGCAGCAGCTGAAGAATCAGGTGTGGTGAGCTGGGGTGGGGTGGGGTGGGGCACGGTGCGGTGCGGTGCGGTGCGGTGAGGTGAGGTGGAGGTGAGGTGAGGTGAGGTGAGCTGAGGTGGAGGTGGTGAGGTGAGGTGAGGTGAGGTGAGGTGAGGTGAGGTGAGGTGAGGTGAGGTGAGGTGAGGTGAGGTGAGGTGAGATGAGGTGAGGTGAGGTGAGGTGGGGTGAGGTGAGGTGAGGTGGGGTGAGGTGAGGTGAGGTGAGGTGAGGTGAGGTGAGGTGGAGGTGAGGTGAGGTGAGGTGAGGTGAGGTGAGGTGAGATGAGGTTAGGTGAGGTGAGATGAGGTGAGGTGAGGTGAGGTGAGGTGAGGTGAGGTGAGGTGAGGTGAGGTGAGGTGAGGTGAGGTGAGGTGAGGTGAGGTGAGGTGAGGTGAGGTGAGGTGAGGTGAGGTGAGGTGAGGTGGAGGTGGAGGTGGAGGTGGAGGTGAGGTGAAGTAAAATAAGGAGGAGGAGGAGGAGGAGGAGGAGCGCCTGCCGTGGTCCCACGTATGGTGAGCCTTGGCGTCGTCCCCCGGGGGCCCCACGCAGGCACAGCCGAGGGAGTCCTCCGTCTTACCTCCGCTAGAGTACGACGAATCTCGTCGCACACCTGAGAACGCTCCTCCCAGCAGGCCGTCTGGGTCACAGCGTCGGTGTACGACAACGCTACGGTCCGATCTGCTCTCCGGTCCCGGCCACCGACCGCCCCGAACTGTCCTGGGTCCACCCGAGGCAGCGTCCCAAGATCAACGTGAACGGAAGGTGTGGGTCTCCCGGGGCATCACCCCCGACTTGAAAACGTCGCCGGGCTAAATAGAACGCGGCCCAGCACGACTATGCGCACTGCCGGCGGGCTGAGTACCGCCGGTGTCGCGAGTACGGTCACGCTACACGATCACGCGCACCGCCGGTGGCCTGCGTACCCCCGGGTTCTGTGAGTGCGGGACGTGCGTCAGAGCCATAGCACCACGGTGGTGCACCACCGTGGAGGTCACCGACGACGCCCGACCGCAAGGGCCGGGCCCAAACGACGAGCCCTACGATACGCGCACCGAGACGGCACGTGACCGAGAAGGTGGCACCACGATGGTGCCCGAGCGAGACGGCGACGTTCGCCGATGGCACGTGAGGCGGTGAGTACCGCCGATGACTCGTCACCTTTGCACTGGGTGTCACGGAGGGTGGCGGAGCGCCAGGTGCAGACCCCGCCATGGTGCCTCGAGTATTGGCCTGGAGGACACACCATGGCCAGGCTGGCGCAAAATAAGGTGAGGTGGGGCGATGTGAGGTGAGGTGAGTGGAAGTGAGGTGAGGTGTGGTGGATGTGAGATGAGGTGCGGTGAGGTGAGGTGAGGTGAGGTGCGGTAACGTGAGGTGAGGTGAGGTGAGGTGAGGTGAGCTGAGCTGAGCTAAGCTGGAGGTGAGGTGAGGTGGAGGTGGAGGTGGAGGTGGAGGTGGAGGTGAGGTTAGGTGAGGTGAGGTGAGGTCAGGTGGGCTGGGGTGCGGTTTAGTAAAGTAAGATGAGCTCGGGTGATGTGAGGTGAATTGATGAGAGGAGAGGAGAGGTGGAGGTGAGGTGAGTTGAATTGAGGTGAGGTGGATGTGAGATGAGGTGTCATGAGGTGAGGTGAGGTGAGGTGAGGTGAGGTGAGGTGAGGTGAGGTGAGGTGAGGTGAGGTGAGGTGAGGTGGAGGTGCGCTCCTGCTGGCAGGCCGTCCAGGCCAGAGTGGCGGTCTGTGGCAACGCTAAAGTACGATCCACCGTCCGGGTTCCGGTCACCAGCCCTGACGGCTTCAGTCCACCCGAGTCAGCTTTCCGGTTGCAGTCAGAGATATTTCGGGTCCGGGTCTCCCCGGGGGCTTCAGCCCCAAATTGAGAACGTCGCTGGGCGATGAGACGCGGCCCAGCACGACTACGCCCACTGCTGCCAGGCCGAGTACTGCCGGCGTCGCAATGCTGTCACGTCACACGATCACGCGCACTGCCGGTGGCCTGGGTACCGCTGGTTTAGTGAGTGCGGGACGTGTGTCGTCGCAGCAATAGCACCGCGGTGGTGCACTGTCACTGAGCTGGCACCACGACGGTGCGCAAGCGTCGCGGCGGCACCACGGCGGTGCACTGTCACCAAGCTGGCACCACATCGGCGCGCGATTGGTGCAGCGGCACCACGGTGGTGCACAGCTGCTGAGCCGGTATCACACCGTCGCGTGATTGCTGCGGCGGCACCACGGTGGTGCAGAGCCGCTGAGCTGGCGCCCCTCAGTGCACAATTATCACGGCGGCACCACGTAGTTGCAGGGGCAGGGGAGTGTGGGGGTCTGGAGCCCGCAGTGGCTGTGGTCTGCATGCGCTGAGTGGAGAGGCATAGCGGAAGGGGATGAGGTCTGCTCTGGGAAGAAGGTGATGTCTGCATTGGGGCACTTGGGGGAGCACCGTCGGTGACGTCTGAGCGGGGGCAGCAGGTGAGGTCCGTGTTGGGGCTGCAGGGGTGGTCTGGGGTTGAGTGGGGGCGGGGAGCACAGGGCACGGCTGCAGAGGGCACGGGGGCGGGGCCGCAGGGGCCGGGGGGCACTGTGCACTTCTGCAGGGGCAGGCACTGGCAGGGGGTGGCTGCGGCAGGGGCTGGTGCACGGCTGCGGCCGGGTGCTGTGCTGCTGAGGCAGGGCACACAGGCTGAGTGCTGAACCACCCGCCCTCTCCCGCAGGTGAAGGAGGAGCCCCGGCGGCGGCAGGCCTCCATCCCCCGCGTCACGTTCCTGGGCAACCAACTCCGCCCGCCGGCCAACAAGGCCCTGCTTTTCCGGAAGTCCCGAAGCCTGCCGTGGGACGTGAGCGGCGCAGCGCGCCGCACCGACAGCGGCCCCAGCGCCACCGCAGTTGCCCCCTCCATCTCCCCGTCGCTGTCCTCCGACAGCGGCCCCAGCGCCACCGCAGTTGCCTCCTCCATCTCGTCGCTGTCCTCCCAGGCCACCGAGTCCTCAGGGTGCCTGTCGACGGTAGGGCCGGTCGTGGGGTCTGCCCGGTCATCGGTTCCCGGAACGCCCTCCATCGTCTCCATAACCATGCCCGCAGGGTCGAGCCTCGGCTCCATGCCCGCAGCGTCGAGCCTCGGCTCGGTCGCCCGTCCCAGCACCACCCGGCCCGTCTCTGGGTCACGGCACAGCTTCTCCACGGAGCCGTTGCCGCCGTCAACGGCGTCCACGCGGGAGGGGTCTCTCAGCCTGTGCACGATCCTGAAGGGGGTGGCGAGCGGCAGTCCCTCCAACGACAGCCTCAGCAAGCCCAGAAGTACGGCAAGCAGCTACGGCGAGCACAGTGCCCGGATCTCGTCCAGCGTGTACAGCGTTTAGCACGCTTATTCTTGCACGCATGGGAAGCCAGACTTCCCTTGTAGGGGGATGGGGGTGTCAGTAGACACCTCTTCCACGCCCCCCATAGGAGCTGCGGTGAGTGTGATGTCCCCTGGCAAGCCTCACCAGTCTCAAGACCTGCAGACCTGGTTCTGTTGTCTGGTGGCTCAGCCCCGACCTCCTGCATCATGTCTCGGACTGTGCACCGATGCAGGTGAGCGCAGATAGTCCACTGACTGCTTTGCGTAGGCCCCAGCGCCCCCAGTCAGGAACATGAATTAACATGGTTGTGTATGCATGTGTGCCAGGGATGGGCATAAAAACGGGTCCCGTTTTTTTGTGGGGGTGTGGGGGTGGGGTGGGGGGAGGGTTGGCTATCCGTCACTCAGTTGCAGATGGAGGGTGACACATGGAGATGATGGTATCAACAGTGGCAGTGACAGTCACAGCTACAGTGACAGTGACAGTGACAGATGGTTGCACAGTGTTATGTCTGCTTGTGCCATTAAAGATTTCGGGGGGCTAAAATTAGGAGGGGAAAAAGTTGAAACCGGTCCTTAGAAATGGAGAAAAATTTTGGTATAAGGCCCCTTGCTGTTGCTGCTTAGTGGATGGTTGATGTTATTTCCTGTGCGTGCTGGATGGTCACTGTTATGTCTTAATGGGCTCTGGATGGTTGCTGATATTTCCTGGTGGCCTCTGGATGGTTGCTGATGTTTCCTGGTGGCCTCTGGATGGTTGCTGATGTTTCCTGGTGGCCTCTGGATGGTTGCTGATGTTTCCTGGTGGCCTCTGGATGGTTCCTCTTATTTCCTGGTGGCCTCTGGATGGTTGTGCAATGTCTGTTGCATTCTTGCTGCAGACCTTGCTCTGTTTTTTTGGTGCACAATGCCTGTGAAGGGCAGTTGGCAAGTGTGCTGCACCCAGGGGTGGATATAATGGCCAAGTTCTTGCACTGCGTGCGCACTGCGTGCATACTGCGGACGCAGAGGCGAGGATACTCACCCAAGGATACCTTTCACCTGTCTAGTAGCACGGCGAAGCAGCAAAGCCCACATGAGAACAATGAAAATGCCTTCAAGGGCCTTCATGGGCGCCAGACATCCACATGCAGAACTACGCATCTACACATGCATAGGTTCATCAATGTGTAATTGTACCTTGCCATTTGTGTTTTGGGAGCTGATCTTGGCGAGCATCCTCAAAGCTTTCAAACATGATTTCCTTCAATGCTTTCCATCTCTTGTCTTGCGTGGTGCACCTTGACAATTCAAATATGCCACATCCTAAATGCTTAGGAAGCTAAAAAAAAACCCTGGTACGGAACCAAAAACTTGTGAAAAGGGGCCGAAACTGGGGTTTGAGTATTTGTCGACATCCAAAACTTCGCACTGCGTGCATGGCATTCCCAATAGTGCGGACAATACCAAGGTGGGGGTTGGGGGGGGGGTATGCTGAACCAGGAGGCAGTGATGACGCAATGACGATGACCATTACTCTCTTTTCGCTTTACATTTTTTTTTGGGGGGGGGCTGGAGGGGGGGGGACCACCCCCCCTCACTTTTTCCAGCCCTGGCTGCACCACTGCAGACGCCCCAGCGCAAACCAAGCACAGACAGTGGGAAAAGGGCAAAAGTGCTGTTTGAGGGAGACAAGGATGCTTTGGAAGAGTTGGATGATAGTACCCCCCACCCCCCCCGCCCTTGCGCAAGCACCACCTTGTCTAAGCACCGGGACCTGGTGCAACCGTTGTTTTTCTGACCACAGTTTTTATGGTCAGAAACTTAGTGGAAGCTGATTGTGTGCCGATTGTAGAGGGAAACAGGGGCTGTGTCATGTTTGGGATGAGTCCTCCTGCTCATAACAACATTATGCTTGGTATTACAAACCACTGCTGTTTGTTTTGATGTCATTTTCAGCCATGACTAGTGTTGTTACTCCTGGCTTGGCTGTCACACACATCCGGTCCACCCGTGAGCACGCGCCTGCCACTATTATCAGTGATTCTACTCGTGGGGATGATTTCATTCATCTCAAATACATGAGGAACGGGCATGAGATTAAGCATCATGCCCCTTTTGACCGTGTCCTCTTCCCAATCCATTGTGATCTAGTACCCTGTTATCACAATTGTGCTTAGGGTGAGGTATGGGCAGGTTTTTGTTAACATATGTCTTTTTGGTGCCGCGCGCTGTGCGCAAGCACCACCTTGTCCAAGCACCAGGACCCGGTGTGGCCATCATTTTCCTGACCTTGCTGGTGCATGCGCAAAGGGGGGGGGGGGGGTAGTGATTTTGCCTCGGACTGCAGCTCAGCTGATTCCTTTGTCGCTATTTCGAGTAGCAGATGTTCAACTTTCATGCCAGGCCTGCGTTCAGAAGGTCAAGCGAAACACAAACTGCAACGCAATAAACAGACTCATTAAGCAAATTCCGGATCCCAGGAGCCAAAATTCATTGAAATGCTGATGCAGCAATGCAGAAACATTCAGCCAATTGGTCAACAGAGCGAACTGTTGACAAAAATTTGGTTTGATTAAGTTATGGACTGGCCATGTCCACTCCCAGGGGGGAATTTATTTGAGGGTTTTTTTGTCGTGGGGCTAAAATTAGGAGGGGAAAAATTTGAAACTGCTCCTTCGAAATGAAGGAAAATTTTGGTATAAGGCCCCTTGCTGTTGCTGCTTAGTGGATGGTTGATGTTATTTCCTAGTGCGTGCTGGATGGTCACTGTTATGTCTTAATGGGCTCTGGATGGTTCCTCTTATTTCCTGGTGGCCTCTGGATGGTTGCTGATATTTCCTGGTACCCCCTGGATGGTTGCTGATATTTCTTGTAGTGAGTCTTGGATGGTTACTGTCCTTTCATGCTCGGCTCTGGATCGGCTGCATGAGCTGTGGATGGCTGTTGATCTTTTTGGATGAGCTCTACATGGGAAGATTGCACGACACATAAATGACCGACGGTATTGTACCAAAGACACAGCTCGAAAATTGCAGTACCGCAATCTGACCCCGGAAATTTCATTACGGGCATATTCTTGTGCGCATGCAGCGCGCTTTTCAGCAGACCAGGCAGCCCATGGTTTCTTCTTGTATGAACCTCTGGTCTTCCCCTTGTGCGTTGATCCGTGGTGCTGTTGCGCTGTTGGCTGCAAAGGTCGTTACAAATCTGAAGCCTCAACAGCGGCCTTTGGCACAAGAAAACGATCCATGTCTGTGTGGGTACATGAAAAACAGCTGCACAGGCGTTTCGTCATTGGCTGACCAGTCTGGGAGAGGGGGGGGGGGGGTTGCAGGACCACTCGAAGTCGCGCGGGGGGGGGGGGGGACTTGTGTGGTAACAAGCCATGAGCCCAGCCCCTGCTGGACTTGCACCACTTGCCAATGGCCTGGGGCGACCGTCATTTTCTTGACCTTGCTGGTGCATGCGCAAGCGGGGGGGGGGGGGGGGTAGTGATTTCGCCTCAGACTGCAGCTCAGCCGATTCCTTTGACGCTATTTCGAGTAGCAGATGTTCAACTTTCATGCCAAGCCTGCTTTCAGAAGGTTGAGCGAAACACAAACTGCAACGCAATAAACAGACTCATTAAGCTAATTCCGGATCCCCGTCCTTGCAACTCTCTGGGGTTGGGAACCGTCACCTTGAATCGTCCATGGCACTCCCATTGCAGACATGGGCGCTGATGATGTTGCCCAGCCCAGCCCTAGCCACACCTGTACAGGCAGAGGTGTATGCCGTACGCTGCCTCTGCCACCGAGCCAGCTGCACCTCCGAACCGCCACCACATTCGCTTTGTCATGTTTGTGAGGGACTACATCCACCCCACTCGCCCACTACATGATTCTGGCCTTGCACCAAAATGTAACACCAGTGTAACAACCATGTAATACCATCCAGCCCCCCTGTGCCACGGGTGTATATGCTTACACAGTGACAGTCCTCTAGGGACAGGTTTGGGGGCAGGGGATAGGGGGCAGGAGGACACAGGCAGTGGAGGCCATCCTCAGGGGCCTCCTCGCCACCTTCAGGGCCCTTCCCCCCCTTGCTACACTCACCTCCTCCCCCCCCCCCTTTCGTCACAATAGGGGTGGGGGTGCATGAGAAGAGGGGCCCAATCCCCCAGTCATAAGTATCCCTGCCCCCCTGAGAACTCACCTTAGCAGCTGTCGGACTATGTTCACTGAAAGCAAAATTTCAGCCATGAACATGAACGCTGATGGTGTTGACCCTCACGACCCTCAGGCAGCCGAGCCTGCAGCAAGTGAGCCCATTCTATTCTTATTATATATTATATTATATTATATTATATTATTATATATTATATTCTGGTTGCCCCTGGCGAGCATGTTCAGCTCTTCAAGATCAAATATACCCGCCAACAAATTTGACACACGAAGCCCATGAGGGTGCCGCCTGCGCGGTGCACAGAGTGCACAGAGTGCACCGGGGCATGTGCGTTTGGCTGCATCCGTGAGCCCTGATGCGCATGTGCGCCGCACGTCACCACGTTGCTCCGTTTTGAAGTCTTGGGGCTATGCTCTGCAGCATGGCGTAAAACCCAGGATACTTCAATGATGCAGTGTGTGCGGTGCTCATTATTCCGCAACAGACCTGAGCGCACATGGCACATGGTCTGTCAAAGTCATTTTCTGGATGCTATACCCTTGTTTTGTGCATGTCTTGTATTGTGCTTTGCAACCCATGGGGGCTGGGGAACGTCACTTTTGGCCATTTTGACCGTGTCCCCTCGGTGGTGTGGGGCAACCGTCACACTTCAGTGGGATGATTGCAAAGTGGCGTTGCGGGCTGTGAATGGTTGCTGATATTTCCTGGTACCCTCTGGATGGTTGCTGATATTTCTTATCGGGAGTCTTGGATGGTTACTGTCATTTCGTGCTCGGCTCTGGATCGGCTGCATGAGCTGTGGATGGTTGTTGATCTTTTTGGATGAGCTCTACATGGGAAGATTGCACAATACACAAATGACCGACGGTATTGTACCAAAGACACAGCTCGAAAATTGCAATACCGCAATCTGACCCCGGAGATTTCATTACGGGCATATTCTTGTGCGCATGCAGCGCGCTTTTCAGCAGACCAGGCAGCCCATGGTTTCTTCTTGTATGAACCTCTGGTCTTCCCCTTGTGCGTTGATCCGTTGTACTGTTGCGCTGACACGCAAACGGCACATCCCGCCACATTCAGCACAGTCCCAACACACCAACTACTGGGCTCCGCGAACGCGGAAACGACACCAGCAAGAGCACCGGCCGCATCGGCCGACAGAACGCAGCGACCCGACGCAACATGCGAAGGGAAGAACGGGTGACCGTCCACGGCCCCGTGAAGGAGCAACAACCAGACGGAATGTCACACAGGGGGTTGTAGGACCACTCGAAGTCGCGCGGGGGGAGGGGACTTATGTAGTAACAAGCCATGAGCCCAGCCCCTGGTGGACTTGCACCACTTGCCAATGGCCTGGGGCGACCGTCAATTTCTTGACCTTGCTGGTGCATGCGCAAGCGGGGGGGGGGGGTAGTGATTTCGCCTCAGACTGCAGCTCAGCCGATTCCTTTGACGCTATTTCGAGTAGCAGATGTTCAACTTTCATGCCAAGCCTGCTTTCAGAAGGTCAAGCGAAACACAAGCTGGCAAATTCCGGATCCCAGGAGCCAAAATTCATTGAAATGCTGATGCAGCAATGCAGAAACATTCAGCCAATTGGTCAACAGAGCGAACTGTTGACAAAAATTTGGTTTGATTAAGTTATGGACTGGCCATGTCCACTCCCAGGGGGGAATTTATTTGAGGGTTTTTTTGTCGTGGGGCTAAAATTAGGAGGGGAAAAATTTGAAACTGCTCCTTCGAATGACGACTTTTTTTTGTTCGGGCCTATCCACAATCAGGCAGTTGCCACAGTTGAATACCCAGGATGGAGTGGGCACGGCATTGGCAGCGTTGCCCTCAACACTCTCTGTGATAATGTTTATAATAATATACGCACCCACCCACCCACCCACACAAACACACACCTGAGGCTGTGAATCAGTGTGCTAGTAGTTGGTCTGCCAGCGGGGCGCCATCCGAACTCCGAAATCACTGGTTTCGCTGATGATGTAGGATTGTAGGCATGTTGAACCTCGCAGTTTGAACTTTGATTGAATTTCCTGGGCTTCACACACACACACACGCACCTGAAATCCCAGATAACTGCATCAAATCAGGGAGGGCCTACACCTTCTTGAACACTTTGCATACCATGTTCGTAGCTGTCTTGCAAGCTCGGAAAGTGCGCGACGCGCAGGCCCCAGCCGTTTTTCCAGGAACCGCCCGGTCACAACAGTTACGACAGTACCCATACCAACAGTTGGTAGGGCCACTACCATATAGTGGGGAGAAAGACACACTACTGCTCCGCACCCCGAAAAAGCATGAGTGGCCGTGGGAAATGCCTTTCCTTGCCGATCTTCTGCGATGGTTGAGGGCTCTGACCTGGACACAAGAACCGGGCTCAGTGACCTTCTTAGAGTTAGCTCTGGACTTCGAAGAATTTGCCGAGCGTACCCTGCCACATGCACCACAAGCCAAATTCAAGGGAACGACACTTTCACTGCAGGAAAGGGGCAGGGTGCTGAGGCTGGCCATGAACAGTGTGCAGCGACTTGTCACCAAAGGCCAACTGCACCCAGCACGCATCGTCACGCGATGCAGTTCGTTGGTCCCTCTGGGAGGACCAGCGCTATGTGGACTGAATTGCCGCCCTTATTTCGCAGGCAGGAATGCAATGCTTTTCCACATCCAAAAGTTGGCAGCTTACTGCGAACAATTATGGTCCTCCAAAGTGGGGGCGCACAGAGTGCATGCGCCACGGCCATACGCACATCGCCCGCGCAGGTTAGCCGCAGAAGTGGAATCACACAGGCTGCACCGGGCTCTCCATGGCAATCTGCAGACAGGACTGGCACCTCCATCAGAGCAGATAACGCCAGCCAAGGGGGGGGGGATCGAACTCGTCTTTTGGGGCCGATTTCTTCCCAGTCATTGGGGATGGGCGCTTGCCACAACGCCCCTACACAGGCACGCGCAGACACGTGTCAACACACACCACGCCACACTTGGCGCCGAGGGTCGACCATTCCAAATGCGTAGCACACACAGCGCTGGCATGTATGACCTGCAAGAGGCTGCGCAAATCGGCAGAAGAGTGCTGCAAACTCGGGCATCACGCAGCAAGCCACGTGGCTCGTAGGCCACAGTTGCAACTATGCCCCTTGCATAACTTACCCCCCTGCCCGAGGTGTACCATCAAGCAGAGAGGGGTGCGCCATTGTTGTGACCGGGGGCACCACAAGGTATGCACCCCGGTCCCGGCACACAGGAAACGTACTCTCCCTATGCAATCTCTGTTGCCCCACAAAAAACCTTGCCTGCAAAGGCCAGCACGGCACTCATCAGGTGTGCTGAGGTCCCCACACCAACCGCCCACGCCACCGGCGCCCAAGCGCAGAAGGCCGAAAACACCACCGCCTCCATCCCCCCCAGCACCTGTTCCACAGGGACTAGCAGGTGACGAAGCCGAGGATGCAGTAGCCCGACCACTCTTTTTGTCGAGGCATGGGAGAGCCAGTACATCGGTCACATAACCAACCAAACACAGAGGTTCTGATTCCGCAGAAGGGGGGGAAACAACGTCACACAGAGGCCTCAGCAGACCTGAGCTGAATGGGACGTCCAACCCAATGCTGCACAAGGATCTACCTCATCAAAGTACAGAGCACACACACACACACACACACACACATATGGAGGTCTCACCGAGTGTTTAGGAATAGGACCTTGCTAAGCCTTTCATCCAAAAGGAACTGTCTGGATACTAGGTCCTTGAACGCTATTCTGATGTTAAGGGGTAGATGGGTGTGTTGTTTGTTTATTATTTCCCATCTACCCCCCCCCCCTTTGTAATCTCCCCGTCCTTGCAACTCTCTGGGGTTTAAATCACTAGTTGTGCCTCGTCTCAACTTTTGTTTGCGTCTCCAATGTTTAGGCAGTTTTCCTGTCTTTGTTTTTGTTAACCCATGGACGGGGTTGAGCAGCCTAATAAGAACCAGCAAGAGTCAGCCGAGGAGCGGCTGGCGGCGCAAGCCAAAGAAATTCATGAACTTAGAGAGCAACTCGCCCGAGTGGCAGTGAAGGAGGGGCCCCGCCTGCCCCCACTGAGCGTACCAGAAGTAAACCGAGCCCTCGAGAAGCCCCAGTTGGCACAGTGGATGAGACTCATGCTGTCCAACATCAAGGCGTACGTGCGCCTTAGAGCTGGTGAGGTGGGGGAGATCCCCCGACCAAGTGAGTTTGGCGGCCAGACGACGGAGGCCGCAGTCGACCCAGGAGAGCAGCTTGCGTGGAGGGTCTGGGACTGCGTGTCCCAGTCCCAGGCGGCGTATGCCCGAAGGTATGCAGGGACGCACGGAAAAACCAGCTCCGAGTCCAACCAGTACACCACGCTAGAGGAGGCATGGAAGGAACAAGGATCGGCGTTCACGTGGCGGAGCGTGAAATTCAGGGAGGTGGGAGGAGTACTGCAATGGCAGTCGAGGCAAGGGGAGTGGATCCCTGTGGACTCGCCGCCGAGCGGAGGGTGCCAGAGGTGCGCGCAGCGGGGCTCCCCCGACGAACGCCACTGGCACTTTAGATGCCCACACTGGTCCTGACATGACCGGCTGGAGCCCGGACCGGCCGCCCCGGGCTCCGGCGTTGCGGACACGGCAGCAGAGCTGCGGGCGCTCGCCCGCCGGTGGGAGACAGCAGCCCGGTCAGACGACCCCTGCTCACCGGAGGAAAGTGCCATGCAGTCCTGGAGACCGAGAACCCGCTCGCAGTACGCCTCCCGACTCCGGGCCTTGGCGGCTTACGCGGACCGCACGGGCCCGCCTGATACAGCCGCAGCACTGGCAGGCCTCCTGGCGGAGCGGGCGCAAGCCGGCGCTACAGCGTCGGCCCTGCGGGGTATTACCTCCGCGGTCAGAGCCGTGGAGGACCTCCAGTGGATGCCCCCAATAGTCACCACCTTGCACAAAAGGATTGCGGCGGGAGCCGCATCCTCGGGCTCTCAGCCCTATCTGTCCCCAGCAGGCTTGGTCCAGCTGGTCGAAAAGGCCAGAGACTCCAGACACGGAGCGGTGTTCAGCGCATTGGCCATCATCAGCTGGGTATGCTACCTGCGGGTGGGCGAAGCAGCTGGCATCAGGGTTACTGACCTGGCTATGCCAGGCTTTGTCCAGTTTTGGAACTCCAAGACAGGGGAGGAGGGGTACACCACCCGCCCCCTGTACAGGTATGCGGACGGCGTCCGGGCGTGGCTTCATGGCCACATGGTCTCGCTGGGCCGGTCCTCAGACATGCTCGTCTGGCAGTCAGGGGAAGCGGGATTGGAGGCAGGCATGGCCGACACCCTGGCGAGCACCGCCCACTTCCGAGCCAGGTGGCACGCCCTGCGCAGGGGGGGCGCCGCTGCGACTTGGGCCCGTAAGCCAGACCTCGCCTACTACAAATGGTGGGGCAGATGGCAGAGCACGGCCGTGGCGATGCAATACGGCACCAAATGGTCAGACCCGGGAGTCGTTGCCCCTACGGTGCTGCCCGCATGGTCCCGTGACCAGGGGCCTTTGCCGACTCCGGAACGCGTGGGCGTCCGGGCCCTGTGGGGATCCCCGATGTTCCCCAGTATCGCGAGCGCCCTCAACACCCCGACCAAGCGCAAGCCGAGACTTCCGCGAGGTCAGAAGCTGGAATCCACTGCGAGCGGCACGCTTGGGGGAGGAGGCGACGGAGACCAAACCGCGGCCGAGCTGGAGGGATCCCCAGGGGACGGCTCTGCTGAGGTGGGCCTGGGGCCTGACACAGCTCCTACCCTCCCTCCACTTCCTCCTTTGGCCTCTGCCATTGAGCGCGGCGCCGTGTCTCGGGAAGATGCGGGTCAGCTGTGCACGGTGGCGGGGCCTTTGGTGGCCGTGGGGGGGGGGGGCGTGCGGGCCGGGGACGGCAGCCGGGCCCATCAATGTCGATTCCGACGTGGACGCCGACGACAACAGCGAGGATTCCGGAAGCGAGCCCCCTGGCGAATTCGCAGTCGGCAGCGCCAGGGGCTCCCCCGGGCGTCGACAGGCCGGAGTTGCCAGGTTCGTTGGACGGGAGCGTAAGCCGTGGTCCTCCAGGGCAGCCGTTGGCCCCGTCAGAGGAGGACCCGCAGCGGGCTCGAAAGCTGGAGTGGTGGGCCGTGTCTACCGCACATACGCGGGGCCGCGTCGCGCCAAGGTGGTCCTGGATGGTACGCAGGCCGTGCGATCCCGAGCCCCCGCACGCCGTCAAGCTGGGAGACCTCGTTTGGCCCAGCAGATCGGAACGCCGCAGCCCAAGCGCATCAAGCTCGGGCAGGGCGGGCATGTCCGGACGCCGGAGACGCAAGGCCCGGTGGAGGGTGCCTTCGTGGCTGCAGCTGAGCGTCTCAAGGCCAAGGCTTGGGGGAGGGCGGGCCCAGTGGCGTCGCCCCCCCCCCCCCCCTCTGTAAGGGTCCCGACAGGGGTGGGAGGGTGCAGGAACAGCCCCCCCTCTTCCTGGAGTTCATGCAGGCGCTCACCCCCCATTTTCACTGGATAGCCGAGCGGGAACGTTGTGGCTTGTGGATGGTTGCGAAGAGGGTGGATTTGTGGTTGAATAGAGTATTCGATACAGCCGAGGATTTCCGCTTGCAAGGGGCTTTACCCGCTCTCCTGGGCGCCTTGCGCAAGCTCCACCCGGACGCCTGGGAGGCATGCCTCCATATCAACACCTCCCCCATTCCGCGGTTCATGGGGGGGGGTCGAGGATGCCATTTTGGACCGGGGATTGGGACCGGTAGGCTCCCACCAGCTACCGGACGATCTGTGGGACGCTGTCGTACCGCCCTTCTACCACGGAGGGCTCCAGGATTTTGACGTCGAGCAAGAGTGGCAGGACGGGGATAGGGTGGTCCGAGGGGCAACCAGATGGGTGTCGCAGCAGGTCCAGAGGATAGTGCAGGCGTTGAGGGGGGCGGGGGTCTACGAGGAGCCGGCTGACCCCCCCCCCCCCACGTGTTACCCCTTCGTCATCCCCAAATCATCCGAGAAGGTCTCCTTGATCTTGAGTTGCGTCAAGATCAACAAGAGTGACGGGGGCAAGCCCCCCACTTTTAGATTGGATTCCTGGGAGGATTTGGCTAGGTCCTTGTCGGCATTCCCGCCTGATGTGGACCTCTACGGCCTCCACATTGACCTCAAAAATGCGTTCTGGAGCTTTTGCTTGCCCCAGGGTGCGCGCCAGGTTTTTCGCTTCCGGCCCGCCCCCGGGGCTCCGCCTGTGGCGCTGTCGCGCCTACCGTTTGGCTGGAAATACAGCCCCTATCTGTGCCAAACGAGTTTGGCACGCATTCTCCAGGGGGTACTGCCCCCCGAGATACTCCTTGTGCACTACCTCGATGACTTTTTGCTCGTCTTCACTGATAGGGAGGTGCTCAGGGAGGCGGGGCGAGTGGCAGTGCGTGCCCTGATCGAGGCTGGGTTCCTCATAAGTCCTAAGAGTGTCCTGGTCCCGGTGCCTGTGACGTCATTCCTGGGGAAGGAGCTCGACTTGCAGGCCAGGCAGATCAGGAGCCATGAACAAGCACTGCTCCAGTTGTGGGCGGGATGGCTGAGGCTGGCGGTTGGCGCAGGCAACGACCGGCACCTCCAAAGCTTCCTGGGTTTGCTGAATGGGCATGTGCGTCCGAGGGGATTGGGTTGCCCTTTCGCGGCGGGCGCCTACTGCTGGTTGCGCTGGGGTAGGACGGTGGGGGGGGTCAAACAGCCGGCCCAGGGCTTCCCCCTGAAAATGCTGGGCAGCCTCGCAACATTGGTGGCGGTGGCGGCCGAGCCCTGGCAGGCGCCGGGCGGGGAGGCCTGGCAGCAATTGAGGACCCTCCAGTTTGGGACTGAGGATAGGCTTTCGCGATCATCTCTGTGGAGCGGGGGCGTCGTCATCTGTGTCGATGGAGCGCGCGATGCGGGGTGTTGGAGGGTTGGGGCGCTCGTGCCGGGAGTGGGTGTGCGTACGCATGTGACACCTCCTGCCCGCTTCGCCAGCCAGCAAACCACGGAACCGAGGGGAGTGGCGTGGGCTGTCAGGTTTGCAGTCAGGACGGGACACCGATCTGTTACGGTCTGTAGCGACAGTGAGGCGGCCATTGCTCAGGTCCTCAGGCTGCGCGCGACTAGCCACCTGACCCACCACCAAACGGTCCTTCGGTCGTTGGCTAGAATCCTGTGGGTATCGGGGATCGTGCTCCGCCTCGTGTGGGTGCCCTCGGCGCTTCAGCCGGGAGACCCTATGTCCAGGGTGACGTCAGTGTTCGGAGGCTCACAGGCCAGAGCGGAGGTCGAGGCTTGGTGCACGTGGGATGCATTGCTGGAGAATCTGGGCGAGGCTCGGGTGAGGGGGGTGGTGTGTCTCCGGGGATGCTAGCCCCCCCCCCCCCCCCCAGCAGACCAGAGGCGGCAGAGTATGCGCCCTCCATGTAGCAACCTTTTTTTTTTATTGCTATCCACACCTATGACCAAGCGTCGGGGCTCGCGTGGGGCTCACAAGCGGCGGGGTTCCCGCGGAGCCCACCGGAAGGGTCGCCATGGCGGACAGCGGCACCAGCGTTCCGCGGACGCCCAGCAGCGCCGGGCGGCGAAGTGGGGCAGCGTGCTCTGCACCCGCCTTCGCGGCAGGTCGGCGCGCCTGCCCATCCGCCGGGTGCTGCTCGGCAACGGGGTGCGCCTGTGCCCCCAGTGCCCCCTCCCTGACGACAGGGAGGGATTTTTGGAACGGGCGGTCCGGGACGTGGCCGCACGCGTGGGAGGCACGCCGCACCGCCGCACGACCCCCGACGGCCGCAGCGTCAAACCCCCAGGGCGGCATGCCTGCTGCCTGGTCTGGGAGGTAAGGCTGCCGGAGGGAGTCGCTGTGGTCTCCCTAACGGACTGGAACCAGGGACGCAGGGTTGCTGTACCCTATATATGGATCCAGGCCCGATATGGGCTGGTGTTGCAATTTGCCCGCCTCTTCAACCCGTGAGGTCTGACGACTGTCGTCGTCGTCTGTGCCCGCCCAGTGCAGTGGGTGTCCCGGGCGGCTTGGCCGCTGGGTGCTGATTTGGTTTTGTATATTTGGGCCGCGTCGGTCCGCGTTCCGCTGGAGATGGCGGCCGGGTGCTGGGAATGACCGCCTTTTACCGTCAGTGAAACTCGGCGACAGTCGTGTTTGCCTGTATCTGCCCTCTGCAGAGGTTGACTCCGACGGCGTGGCCGCTGGGTGCGCATGTTGTGTTGTCTTTTTACTTGGTTGGAGGCGCGGCCGCTGGGTGCTTTATTTATTCACCTTTTTGGGCCAGCCTCGCTCCGCATCCGGCTGGGGCCGACGGCCGGTTGGTGCGATTTGCCCACCTCTTTGTCCGTAGGGCACGGCGACCGTCGTGATCGCCTGTATCTGCCCGCTGTGGTGGCTGTCCGGGGCGGCATGGCCGCTGGAGGAGTCCGCCGGGGTTAGGTTGTGGACCCTGTGCTGGATACCAGGGTATGGCGGAGACCTTTTTGGGCCGGCCTCACTCCGCGTCCGGCTGGGGCTGACGGCCGGTTGGTGCGATTTACCCGCCTTATCTGTACGTGGGGCACGAAGACCGTCGTGACCGCCTGGGTCTGTCCACTGTGGTGGCAGTCCGTGCGGCGCGGCCGATGGAGGGGTCCGCCGGGGGTGGCGTTGCTGATTTCGGCCCGGTGCAAGACACGAGTCCTGCCCTCCCTCCACTTCAGCCTCTGGCCTCTGCCATTGAGCGCGGCGACGTGTCTCGGGAAGATGCGGGTCCGCAGTGCACGGTGGCGGGTCCCCTGGTTGTCGTGGGGGGGGGGGGGGGTTGCTTCTGTTGCTTTGCCTTTTGCTTGATTAATACCTCAGTTCACATTCCTCGGGAGCTGGGATCCGGATGTGGGACCTGTGGTGTGGGAGCTGGGTACGGCAGAGAATGAATACCCAAGTCCTGTGCAGTTTTCTTGTGCTCTGCTTGTGCAAACACTAGTTGTGCCTCGTCTCAACTTTTGTTTGCGTCTCCAATGTTTAGGCAGTTTTCCTGTCTTTGCCCGCCCACCCACCCACTGACCGGCTGACCCCCTGAGAGCACCTGCCCTTTCCTTTCCCTTTTGAAACCGATTCCCTCGGGTAGAGTGGGGGATCTAACCGTGCTGCAGCGTGTGGACCAGGGTATAGGGTCAGGGTCCGTTTCAGAGTGGGGTCCCGCATCCAGCGGAGTGGTCCGCAGCGCACCCGTCCATACAACCGCCGGTATTCCGGCCTTGGTGATACTTCAGTACTGCCATCCCAAGTCATGTGCAGTTTTCTTGTGCTCTGCTTGTGCAAACTTTGGGAGCGGGCGTCCGCACCACTGACGCCACTTGCTCGGGCCCGTTAATCCTCAAACGCGTCGCTAGGGCATGCAGTTTACTCGGCAGGGTACACGGGGCACAAGGGAACTTTGAACGGCGGTGCGATGTCATTTCGACAATGATCACCGCCACAGGCTTGCATGCAGCGGAGATAGTACCCCTGCGACCTAGGGATTTTCTGCCATTTGAATCAAAGGTCATGAGGACAATCTGGGGGCCATCACGGCCCGGCAGGGCCAAGGAAGTTTTCTTCACCTTGCTCTGCAAGGGACACAGAATGGCACCAACTCTGGTGCTCAAATACCACCGCATATTATGGCTGGCACATCTATGCCGCACCAGAGGTGCAAACCAGATCACTGGCCAGGCGATTTGGGAAACATATCAGTGCCACAAGGGGTCTGGGCCTTTCGGCCGAGCAATTCACACCGCACACGAATGTGGGTGGGTGTCAGTGCAGGGGTGGTGGAGTTGGAAGGTACCAGGGAAAAGCGACCCCCTGCTACTCTACGGGGACAAAAACACGGTGAAGCACGAAGTGCGTGAACAGCTGCGCTCCCAAATGCTGGATGCGTTAGTGCAGCGGCGGCCCCGACTTTTTGCTGGGGTCCATTACGCCACGTGCAGGCAGCTGGTACAACCCAGTGTAGCTGCTTTTGACACGGAACTACAGCGGTCCATCCTCCGGGGGTTCCTCTCTGGAGCCACTTGGACGGCACTCAGGGCATACCAGAGGGGTATGCGCGTGGCCTCGACATGCCCTTTTTGTGGCAATGCACCAGAGGACGAGGAACACATATTGTGGCACTGCACTGCTTGGCACACTGCGCGCACCGCTCACATGCCTGACGTCCTCGATGCGGCCGCACACATACCGAGCCTTCCCCCCCCAGATCAATGGCCTCCATGCCTCAGATGTTGTGGGCTGGCACCTGAAATCCCAGATGACTGCATCAAATCAGGGAGGGCCTACACCTTCTTGAACACTTTGCATACCATGTTCGTAGCTGTCTTGCAAGCTCGGAAAGTGCGTGACGCGCAGGCCCCAGCCGTTTTTCCAGGAACCGCCCGGTCACAACAGTTACGACAGTACCCATACCAACAGTTGGTAGGGCCACTACCATATAGTGGGGAGAAAGACACACTACTGCTCCGAATCCCCAAAAAGCATGAGTGGCCGTGGGAAATGCCTTTCCTTGCCGATCTTCTGCGATGGTTGAGGGCTCTGACCTGGACACAAGAACCGGGCTCAGTGACCTTCTTAGAGTTAGCTCTGGACTTCGAAGAATTTGCCGAGCGTACCCTGCCACATGCACCACAAGCCAAATTCAAGGGAACGACACTTTCACTGCAGGAAAGGGGCAGGGTGCTGAGGCTGGCCATGAACAGTGTGCAGCGACTTGTCACCAAAGGCCAACTGCACCCAGCACGCATCGTCACGCGATGCAGTTCGTTGGTCCCTCTGGGAGGACCAGCGCTATGTGGACTGAATTGCCGCCCTTATTTCGCAGGCAGGAATGCAATGCTTTTCCACATCCAAAAGTTGGCAGCTTACTGCGAACAATTATGGTCCTCCAAAGTGGGGGCGCACAGAGTGCATGCGCCACGGCCATACGCACATCGCCCGCGCAGGTTAGCCGCAGAAGTGGAATCACACAGGCTGCACCGGGCTCTCCATGGCAATCTGCAGACAGGACTGGCACCTCCATCAGAGCAGATAACGCCAGCCAAGGGGGGGGGGATCGAACTCGTCTTTTGGGGCCGATTTCTTCCCAGTCATTGGGGATGGGCGCTTGCCACAACGCCCCTACACAGGCACGCGCAGACACGTGTCAACACACACCACGCCACACTTGGCGCCGAGGGTCGACCATTCCAAATGCGTAGCACACACAGCGCTGGCATGTATGACCTGCAAGAGGCTGCGCAAATCGGCAGAAGAGTGCTGCAAACTCGGGCATCACGCAGCAAGCCACGTGGCTCGTAGGCCACAGTTGCAACTATGCCCCTTGCATAACTTACCCCCCTGCCCGAGGTGTACCATCAAGCAGAGAGGGGTGCGCCATTGTTGTGACCGGGGGCACCACAAGGTATGCACCCCGGTCCCGGCACACAGGAAACGTACTCTCCCTATGCAATCTCTGTTGCCCCACAAAAAACCTTGCCTGCAAAGGCCAGCACGGCACTCATCAGGTGTGCTGAGGTCCCCACACCAACCGCCCACGCCACCGGCGCCCAAGCGCAGAAGGCCGAAAACACCACCGCCTCCATCCCCCCCAGCACCTGTTCCACAGGGACTGGCAGGTGACGAAGCCGAGGATGCAGTAGCCCGACCACTCTTTTTGTCGAGGCATGGGAGAGCCAGTACATCGGTCACATAACCAACCAAACACAGAGGTTCTGATTCCGCAGAAGGGGGGGAAACAACGTCACACAGAGGCCTCAGCAGACCTGAGCTGAATGGGACGTCCAACCCAATGCTGCACAAGGATCTACCTCATCAAAGTACAGAGCACACACACACACACACACATATGGAGGTCTCACCGAGTGTTTAGGAATAGGACCTTGCTAAGCCTTTCATCCAAAAGGAACTGTCTGGATACTAGGTCCTTGAACGCTATTCTGATGTTAAGGGGTAGATAGGTGTGTTGTTTGTTTATTATTTCCCATATACCCCCCCCCCCCTTTGTAATATCCCCGCCCTTGCAACTCTCTGGGGTTGGGAACCGTCACCTTGAATCGTCCATGGCACTCCCATTGCAGACATGGGCGCTGATGATGTTGCCCAGCCCAGCCCTAGCCACACCTGTACAGGCAGAGGTGTATGCCGTACGCTGCCTCTGCCACCGAGCCAGCTGCACCTCCGAACCGCCACCACATTCGCTTTGTCATGTTTGTGAGGGACTACATCCACCCCACTCGCCCACTACATGATTCTGGCCTTGCACCAAAATGTAACACCAGTGTAACAACCATGTAATACCATCCAGCCCCCCTGTGCCACGGGTGTATATGCTTACACAGTGACAGTCCTCTAGGGACAGGTTTGGGGGCAGGGGATAGGGGGCAGGAGGACACAGGCAGTGGAGGCCATCCTCATGGGCCTCCTCGCCACCTTCAGAGCCCTTCCCCCCCTGCTACACTCACCTCCCCCCCCCCCCCCTTTCGTCACAATAGGGGTGGGGGTGCATGAGAAGAGGGGCCCAACCCCCCAGTCATAAGTATCCCTGCCCCCCTGAGGACCCACCTTAGCAACCGTCACCGAAAGCAAAATTTCAGCCATGAACATGAACGCTGATGGTGTTGACCCTCACGACCCTCAGGCAGCCGAGCCTGCAGCAAGTGAGCCCATTCTGGTTGCCCCTGGCGAGCGTGTTCAGCTCTTCAAGATCAAATATACCCGCCAACAAATTTGACACACGAAGCCCATGAGGGTGCCACCTGCGCGGTGCACAGAGTGCACAGAGTGCACCGGGGCATGTGCGTTTGGCTGCATCCGTGAGCCCTGATGCGCATGTGCGCCGCACATCACCACGTTGCTCCGTTTTGAAGTCTTGGGGCTATGCTCTGCAGCATGGCGTAAAACCCAGGATACTTCAATGATGCAGTGTGTGCGGTGCGCACGGTGAGCCGGCACCCTCATTATTCCGCAACAGATCTGAGCGCACATGGAACATGGTCTGTCAAAGTCATTTTCTGGATGCTATACCCTTGTTTTGTGCATGTCTTGTATTGTGCTTTGCAACCCATGGGGGCTGGGGAACGTCACTTTTGGCCATTTTGACCGTGTCCCCTCGGTGGTGTGGGGCAACCGTCACACTTCAGTGGGATGATTGCAAAGTGGCGTTGCGGGGTGGCGGGCTGCGTGCCACCGCCACACTCTGTGTGCTGGTGAACGATATATAGCACCCTTCTCTGCGCAAAAATAACACAAGTACCTCCCATGCAAAAACAAGATCTAGCATGTTGCAGTGCCAAAATGCCAGACAGCACCATATGTAGTACCAATCCGTGCACAAATGATGCCTAGCATCCTCCTATGCACAATCAATGGCCCTTGTGTGGACAAACAATATGCAGCACCCTCTTGTGCACAACTGATATTCAGTGCCCCCCCAGTGCACAAGGGATATACAATGTCCTCCAGGCACAAATGCTATATAGCACCCTCTTGTGCAATAATGGTACGTTGGCAATAACCTTGTGCAAGAATCATGTAGCGTACCCTCCTGAACAAAGCAAGTAGCACACCGTACATGTAAACGCCCGCTGTGGTACTCACCAGGTGTCATATAGCACAGTGCGCAATACATGGGGAACTTTGTGCACAACACCCTTGCAGTTGGACCCTCAAGGAGGGCTGGCGTTGTTTAGTGTAGACAACAACAAAAAAAAAGCGAAATGGTTCAACTCCACCAGTTACCGCAACAACACATTCCAATGGCCTGTGGGAATGGGAATATAGATTGTTCATCAACTACTCTTGGCCTGTGCATGTGGTGTTTGGGTGATGATTGATGGTGTCGAGGTAGGTTTTGGTAAACTCCAGTAGAACTTGTGTAGAGCATGCCCAACACCCTCTGATGAAATGCAGCATGTACGTGCAAGCCCAGGCAAGATGAATTATACAGATTTGTCGCTCATTTCTCTGTGTAATTTACCTCATTTTCTGCTGCAACTATTTTTTTGCTCTTCACAGTCTCCTAATGCATCTGATGAGTCGTTGACTGCCCCGTGCGTGGTTACTATCTTGCCTTGTTTGAAAAAAATGCACGCAGTACGCCACCACTAGGCTGCAGTGCTGCCTTGCACAATGTGTCTTTGTGTGCACGAGGCAAACGAGAAACCAGCTGGAATGATGTTGTTGGCTTCTCACAATGATTGGTGAATTGGCACCCGTGGAAACATAGCGACGAAGACAAATTGGGACAATGCGGGTGGCAGGTCTTCAAGTGAGGTGTGTCGGGGGGGGGGGGGGTCAAAAACAGATTTAGCGGAGCTGCAGACTAAAGTCGACAGGCTGATGACTTTCCAACAAGCAGCGGAGCCGCAGATCGCAACGCCCAGCAACATATGCGCAAATTTCCAACAATTCCTCAACAATGACTGGGTCCCTCACAAGCGGCAATTTCAGAACTTCTTGGATGAGGAATGGCAGCCAGTGAAGCAACGTTTCGAAGACCTGTTGCAAAAAGACCTCGACGGACCACGAACCAAGGAGAGTAGGCAAGCGGTCAACGTCGACTCCAGCCCGGAACTACCAGGTCCACCTGAGGATGACGTCGCGATGTCTCCAGCGCGTACGACGGGGAAACGCACAGCAGCGGACCGCACAGGGCCTCCAACGACACCAGCAGCCAAACGTAAATCGGACAGTGGGAGTTCTTCACGACGCTGGTGGGTTGACTTGGACCCACTGTCCCTGGATCAAGCTCCGGAAGCCTGGCACAAGGACCTGTTGGAGGCACTGCTCACAGAATGGGGCGATCACAATATGCTGCGCTTGCAGCAGTGGATGGCAACACATGGGACAGAGGACATGAAAACAACGCTGGACAGCCTGTCCACTTCGAATACCACTACAAGGCAACTCCACTCTGGCCTACGGACCCTACTACGAGGCGCCTGCGTCCCACCACTGATATTTGGAGCCACAGCACCCAAGGGGAGAGTCTCTCTGGCATCCTCGTCTTTAAACGACCTTGCGAAGAGCCGTTACTGATTGAAATTTTACAAGATATGGCGGTCGTACACCAAAAGCTTGCCCTGGCGGAGCAAATTTGCAAAGCAACACAGGCCCAGCCCTTCCAGAGTACATACGAATACACGCCGTTGGACATGCCAGCAGGACCAGCGTCATGGCTCCGTACGAGTTTCCACATGGACCCGTTTCAAATAAAACCATTTGCATTCGCGGCACAGCACCTCCACCCCCTCCTACCCTTGTTGACACACCCACCGGCACTGCAGAGTATTGCCCGGCAGCACTGCACACAACACACGCCGCTGTACCACAGTGTACGAGCATGCACACAACCTACAGCAGCGTGCCCCCCGACACACACCATCCGATTTGTCTGTACTGTCCTGGAGGCAATTAACATATGGACAGACGTATCTGCTTTGGCCCGCGATCCGTACCACACTCCCCTTGATCCGTGGTGCACCTGGAACGCAACGCTCTCGCCCACATCACACATCCTGTTGTGCTCACCTGAAGCCCTGCAAAAATATGAAAATTCAGTCACGTCACGTCGCTGGGTCTTCCGGGAACAACCACTTCTACCACCACACAGTGCTCCACTAGCATACGCGGATTTTCAGGGTAAACCATGGTTCCTGTACGCTTCGCCTGCTACTGTGTCCAGCCTGTCACCCCTACAGCGGTTGCGACTGCATTGTTACTTCAGACACCATCAACACAGTTATTCAGCCCTGTGGCAGCCACACCGGCACCGTGAAATGCTTTATAAAACATACACACGCGGCATGCGCCAGGCATTGGACAGCAAAGACTTGGGACGCTGGGCTGAACTTCTCTAGGCGCGCGTTGCATACTTGCCGTATGACACACATCCCATCATCCGCATGCTCCGAGCCACGTCACGCACACACGAATGGCACACTTCAGTGACACCTGCAACCATATTGATATACATCGCTGTACACACATACTTACTCACGTGCTACGCGGGAAAAACAACACTGGCCACGACACAGCGGCTGCGCAAGCACGTCACAACCACACAGGCAGGGTCTGAGGAATCCTCCTTTCACGACTTACTGCGTAACACCACAGAATTGCACTGGCAACTGATCCCTGTAGAGCTGGTGGACAACCACGACCTGGCATGCTACCGTGAGCGTCACTGGTGGCACACTACACAGCAATGGGCGATCAATGACACAGCCCCCGCCCTGCCGTCCGGCACAGGAGCAAGCCCTGCAGCACAACACACTAAACAGCTCCAAGCTACACTACGACAAGCACACGTCGCGCGCATTAACAAAGACTACGCACACGCAGCAATATTGAACAAAGACATCGAACGTATAGCGAACCGATTGAACATACCACTTTGCCGCCCGGTAAACATCACAGTGCCATACATCACACCCGAACAACGATCACACATCCAAACAATCATCAGGAGAATGGTCACACACACGCAACGATCCTCCTGGGAACGTCAGGCGATTCGGGCACGCATCAGAGTCGTCGCTTCTTCACCGCTGAACGTTTGGCGAGCATTTGAACGTTTGGATAACAAACACGAAAAACAAACAGAGCGTCCGGCATGCCGCTGCACTGCGCACACACTCGATCAGTGGCAACAGTGTGGCACGGTGGTTAACGTTGCGGGGCACTACGCTTTAATGCCTGTACACATTGAGCACCAGGGAGCTCCACTGCGAGCTACAGATCCACTGCCCTGCTCCGGTACGCGTTCACGACACCAGGCAGTGAACAGCTTGGCCCAGTTGGCACACACACTACACATACAACACACGTACACGCCCACATCAATTGCCGCACTACTGCCACCCGAGAATTGGAACAGGGAACCACTGCTGCGTCACAGAGTCCAGAGCCTAGCGCGCAGCCTGAGCAGCATGGCCTGCGTGAGAGTCGCGGACAAGGGCAGTACGATGCTTTTTGCATTTTGCCGTCAATGGGTATGGGATGAAACAGCACAGTTTCTGTTGTCTGAAAAGTACGACCCACGACCACTGTCCGGTAACAACAATATCCAGATAGCCCTCCATGATATAATCAAAAAGAACAAGTGGCCGGTAAACACAGCACGCTCCCTTCCCCTCCTGTACCTCCTTGGCAAGGCAAAAATCTTAACGAAGGGCTGTATTTTGTGGCGGCCGATAGCTGCCATTGTCGAACCGCAATTGTAACGTTTCTTCTTGCGGTCAGCGGCACGCGCCTTCACCCTTTTGCTCCGCCTACTGACTGAAGAAATTTGCGCTTCCTTTTTAGTCCTCAAAATATCAGATCTGCACCCGTGGTTCCATGGTTTGCCAGACTGGGGCTGCAAAGTGATCGGAGAGTGTGACTGCTCTGGGCAGTTCAACAATGTCACACCAGCCTCCGTCATGTCCGATCTAGGTGCATCAGTTAAATGGTTAGCAGCGAGGCGTCGCTGGAACGCCCAGGAACTGGTTTGGTCAATCCAAAGGGATAACAAAAAACTGGATCGTGCGGGCAAAGGGACGTCGAGCCGTTTCCACTACATCGCACACAGGGACCTCGAGAATCTGGTATACTTCTCCCTCCTCACAGACACATACACACAAGCATCGGGTCAAATATGGTCACGCACGGGTGCAATACCGATGGGCGGACCATTCAGCGCGCAAAGCGCCGATTTGCGTTCAGTATGGGGCGCCAAGACCAGGGTTGACCTTATGCGTAGACTCGGGAACCTTTCTTTCTCTCCCCGCGGACACCCGCTGTGGTCGACACCACGGGGAAACACCATTTCGTTAGCACAGTTCCGAGATAATGTGGTAGTGGGTGCACGTGGGCCCACAGCCAAAAGCGAAATGCAGCAGGTATGCAACACCCTGTCAGAGGTCTGGACCCTCCCTGTCTTGTGTGACTGCATGACGGTCGACAACAGGAGTTGCAAGGGGACATGCATGAGCATGAGCTTAACTGCCATGGGCATGACCACACACCTCAAAGGAACACACCCACCACTTATTTATGCACAGCCTGCGGGCCTGACATCAGACTGGCACCTGAAATACACCGTAACCATGCAAACACCGACAACACATGCCCATAAGCATATTTCTGGTATCATTGTTAATGCAGTTTTGAATGTGCATCCCTTCCTTCACACCTGGCTGGGTTGCCTGCTGAGCCTCACATCCTGGTCGCAGCTGGCTATACTATCAGGGTACAGCAGAAGTACTGTTTTGTGCGCACTGCACTCGGCGGTGCCACGCGTCATCAGCAGGACACCATGGGACGTTGACAGCACACTCCAATGGTGCTGCCATGCCACGTATATTTTACCGTGCACACGAGATACCCTATTTTTCAGGCTACACAGATGGCTACAGGGCCAGACAGTTTGGTCTGACCAGGCATATGCCTCGTGGCACATGCCACATGCTGGGCCGTGCAGCCAGTTTTGCGCCGACTGGTGCCATGATTTTCCCATCCTCTCTTACCTTACCCCATTGCTGGATCCGTCGACATCAATCCGTTTGGGGCCTCGGCCCCGGGGGGAGGGGTCTCTGGCGTTTCCTGTTGTATGTGAACTCAGTGACAGGTTGACTGATTGATCCGGTGAGGCCTGCATAGCAATGGTCTTGTACGTACCGCTGCGTCCTCACTGCAGTTCGCTTTTTCAGTGGTCCGTCCACTGGCATCTTTGCGTCCTTGTTGACAGAAAGGTACCTATGGTCTTATAGGCCACTGACGAGCCACATTTCTTTCTGCGCTTTGTGCTGATCGCGTCTTGTGCTCACGCACCATAGCCCAGAGTTCCTTCGGGGGGTCAATAGAGCCCCCAAAATCTGAGGGGGGAATGGCACACATGTGATGCAGCATGTTTACTTACACATTATAGGCTTGCCATATGGCGTGGCGGTTTTGCCCAGGGGGGGGGCGCAAAAAAAATTCGCGGTATCACCGTTTTTTCGTACCCCTCCCCCCTAGGGGGGGTACCCCGGAAAAAAAAATCCCACCCCTATGCGTAAAAAAGTTTCGCAGCCCCAATTTTTTTTAAAGAACACCACTAGTTGCTTTTTCATATTGTGTAAGCGTAGCCTACGTGATGCTTTGAGGATCCCAAACATTCCCTATTTTGCCGGCACAAATTTGGTACCCCTACATATCCCTGTCGGCCCAAATTTCAGCCACCACAAAGCGAGGGTGCTAGCCGTGGGGCCCCAAGAGTTTTGGCTTGGGGTACAATAAGTCAAAATGACCTTCCAATTTTTCTAGGAATAGTAGCAATAGCACAGGTAGCAAACTAGGTGTGGCATAGGTGAGGGTTCGGCAATAGCACAGGTAGCAAACTAGGTGTGGCACAAGTGAGGTTGAGGTGAGGGGATCCCTCCTTTGCATGCCATGCTGCTTCATACCGTTCCCTTGTTGCAGGTCTTTATACAACCCCAGTTGAATTGGCAACGTTTCAACTGGTTTTGTGCACAAGCAATGTTGAACCCCAATGTGGTCTTGTTGGACATTGGTGGGGTGCAATGTAGTAGCGTTGTGAGCCCATTTAGCGTGCTAGACCTTCCCGTTTTGGGTGCCACTACCTCATACAGGACTTCTACAACGTTGTTGACAACGGCATTGTCCTCAACATCTATGCCGGTCATGGGGTACACCCTCCTAGAGGCCATTTGTGTTGCTATTGGGGAGGAAACTACTTGGATCACACGAGGTGGCGGGTTGCGTGCTAGTTGCACTTGTACATCATTCCAAATCCCGATGTTGTTGCATTTCATCTCCTTTGAAGACACGGAATGGATTCCTTGGGATAAAGCCAAGGAAACTTTGCTCCGCCTTGCAACCACCCCTCCTCCACCAACCGCGCGCATTTGCTTTTTGATGGAGTACGAGGGTTTCTTGATTGGTGTGGGGAGCAGGGTTGACCGATGGTTTTATGTTGATGTACAAGGATCTCCCTGGGCTCCAAGTGGTGGTGCACTCGAGTTATCCACTCTTGCGGACCTTGTCGACGTTGTGCTACTTCCCAATGAAGCCCAAGCGTGCCGAATTTGGACAGTTACGGTTACAGTTACAGTTATAGTTACTGCAGCGAGCTCACCACTCGGCGTCGAAGGCCTCCCGGGTACAAATGGGCCGCGGAAATGGCCGTCCGGTCTTCAAGGAGTACTGTAGACCCTACCGGGTTGCTCATGACCTTGTGGTGGTTTCTTTTGATTCGGAGTGGGACTCTGATGAGCACCCATTGAAACAGGTCTCACTCAAAAGGTCTTGTGCTGAGGCTATCGTGTAGGACCTTGGGCAGCTCCCGCACCCTGTGAATCAGGACTTGTCCAATACTCCTCAGCCGTTCAAGAAGATGCGGCGACCGCGGTTTCCTCCTCAGCCTGTTCCTTGTGAGAACATCTGCTACAAGTGTTCTAGGGAATTTGCTCAAAAAGCTACAAGCAGTGGGGAAGCACAGCGCTCATCACACAACCGGCGGTCCGATGGTAACGCAGTCGACGCAAGGTTTGCGGTCGGCGGTTCGAATCCTGGTCTACTGACTTTTGGCGCCGGTGGCGGCGCCCAATTCGGCCGACCGGGGTTCAAACCGCCGACGAAAAGAGCGCTGGTCGGCTGCATTACCACTCGGCCACTGCCTGGACTGAGGTGAAGGGCCTCGCCGCTGCTTGGGGCCGCATTTGCCACTGACAAAAAACCCAAACTGTGTGTATCTGTTTGAGTGCCTGCTTGCTGGCCCAGGGATTGATTGGCTGACTGCCAACCTCTCTTTGAGGTGCACTGCCGAAGGCAATAGAATTTTTGTTTTGCGGCCATTGCGTGGTGGTAACCGCGTTCAATGCAATGCTTGCAATGCCCCTTTTCATGAGAAATGCTTCTATAGCTCTACTGTGAAGCCGGAGGATGGGGCGGGCCCTTGTTGTCTTGAGGCCAAGGATATCTATCTATAAATTTCGACTCGGTGAGTGCCTGCCTCACTCCAACGGAATCGGAGGACAAATCTTCAAACTAACATGTGTGTTGTTGCATGCTAACCCTCAAGAACCCAAACCTCACAACTACTATGTACAGTGGGACTTTTTTTCCCGTGTGGGTTTTTTTTCATGCCCTATGTGGTTTCAAGCTTTCACTCCCTTTGCTTTGCCTTGCACATGCTTGAGGAGGGATGGGGCATGTGGTGCTGATACGGAGGTAACAATTATCGTCTTGAAATCTCGCCCCTCTACCTAACACTTTTAAGTAATCGTTAGTAGGTAACGATTATCGTCCTCAAATCTCAGCCGGTGGACGTTCACCTGATATGCCATTTGAGCCACAGAACTCCGACAGGGCACGGAAGCTGGACTTTGGGGCCTTCAAGGCCACAACAAGTTCTACGGCGCCAAGCGGAGTGATCAACGACTCTGCGTATTCCCGTATGGCGGCGTCCTCCGCGGCACGCACCACTTTGTGGCCACCCTCCACAGTGGCTTGCTCCCACCGTGCCTTGCAATGAGGGGACGATACCGACCGTTGGGCCAATAGGTGGCCCACTCGCGCATCCCAAAGGTTGGCCGCCCCGCTCAAGCGAACCAATGTCACCGAGAGCTCCGCAATCACATCCCGCCCATAGAGCGGTGCCGTGCGCGCGCTCATACTGGTGGCCCCAAAGCAGAAACAACAAAGTGAAGGGCTATACAAAGAGCGGTATGCACGGGGCACAAATACCAAAGGGTCATCAAACAAACCTCCCCCATAGCAAATGAAGCACATGTACCGTCAGGGGTGCACAACATGCCATATGTTGTACCATTAGCTCAGAAACAAACGTTCCAAAAAGAAAATTTTGTTCAAAAAACTGTTTGAAATCGAATGTACAAAAATGAAAGTTTCAAAATTGAATGTTTCTTTTTTTAACGTCATTATGTTTCAGACGAGTACCCGGGGATGTTGTTTGCTGGTTCGTGCCATTGTGCTGCGAAGCATGCCATGGAGAAGGGGCCACCGACGGCTTCATGTTGCAAATGGCATGTTGGACATGGGCTAGTACCCGAAATAGCCACACAGAGGAATGCCAACGAGTAGCAGAGGCATGTTATGTGGTGGGAACACTGTGATTATTTGTGGTACATGCGACATGGGACGAAAAAGTTTTTTCTGTAGGACCCACTTTTTTTCGTACCCCCTCCCCCTAGGGGGGGTCACCCCCGAAAAAAAATATCCCACCCGGTATCCAAAAAATTTTTCTTCCCCCCCCCCCTGGTTTTGCCTACCGCATCAGGGAGCCCTCTGTTATACGCATGTGAACTCTGGGTCTTTGCCATGTGCCCCGCTTTGCGGGGATCCACTGTATCACATGCTGGAGACGCCCACTTTCCCAAGCACAGTCTTGAGTACTCTTTGAACTTCTGGATTCAATCAAAAAAAAAGAAAAGAAAAAGAAAAGGGCTCAATTGACAAGTACCATTAAGCAGTTACTATGAACTTCGGCGCCAAAGGCGCCGAACTTTTTTTTGAACATTGAAAATGGTCAAATCACCTCAAAGAGAGGTTGTTAGATCAAGCATAGGCGCGGGCGTCGTATACCGCCCTTTTCGGGGGGTCATTCGTGTAGCATACCCCAAGGCATGATAATTGATCTCCAACCTCTTGTAAAATCATTGTTTTGCCCAATAAGACGACCCCCAATGGATTTTTTGATTCCGAGGCCTCTATCCCCTGAAACTAGATATCAATTTTTTGAGACGGGGGGCCGGGTGTCTGGTGTCTGGTGTGTGAGTGCCTGGAGCCGATTCCACCGGACGCACCTTATACGGCCGTCCCGGCCACGCTGGGCTAGACGTCGCCACACCGCGGTGGGCGCAGCGTCCATCGCGTCGCTCTCGTCTCCCCCACGCCCCCCCCCCCCATGGCCCTGGGTCCCCACTGATACAATCCGCATGGGCACACGCCCTATGCCTTCAGTTCTGCCAATAGTAAAAAATTCTGCATGGACACACGACCAATGCCCTCAATTTTGCCAAAAGTAATAAATTCTGCATGGGTACATGCCCAATACCTTCAGTTCTGCCAAAAGTAATAAATTCTGCATGGGCACACAAGCAGAATTTATTACTTTTGGCAGAACTGAAGGTATTGGGCATGTACCCATGCAGAATTTATTGCTTTTGGCAGCACTGAAGGTCTTGGGTGTGTACCCATGCAGAATTTATTACTTTTGGCAGAACTTGGAGCATCCGGCGTGTGCCCATGCAGAATATATTACTTTTGGCACAACTGGGAATATTGGGTGTGTGCCCATGCAGAATTTATTACTTTTGGCAGAACTGGGAGCATCCGGCGTGTGCCTATGCAGAATATATTACTTTTGGCAGAAGTGGGAACATTGGGCGTGTGCCCATGCAGAATTTATTACTTTTGGCAGAACTGGGAGCGTTGGGCGTGTGTCCATGCAGAATTTATTACTCTTGGCAGAACTTGGGGCATTGGGCGTGTGCCCATGCAGAATTTATTACTATTGGCAGAACTGGGGGCATTGCAGGGGTATGCGTCCGCCAAATCGCTGGCGGCGCTGGCGGGGAAATTTCGTCCGGCGTTGGCGGGGAAATTTCCCATAATTCCTAAAGGCTATAGTTGGCTTGTCGAACAGCTGCTGGTGGGATGATTGGGATTGGTGGAATTATGGGAAATTATGGGGAATTATGGGGAATTATGGGGAATTATGGGGAATTTGGGTGGAATTATGGGGAATTTTGGGGAATTATGGGGAATTATGGGGGGAATTATGGGGGAATTATGGTGGAATTATGGGGAATGGTGGTGGAATTATGGGGAATTATGGGGAATTGTGGGGAATTGTGGGGAATTATGGGGGAATTATGGGGAGCTTTGGTGGAATTGTGGGAAATTATCGGGAATTATGGGGAATTATGGGATGTCATTTGTTGTGTTGCTGATCGTTGTTTTTGTCGTCGTATGGCCCCTTGCTTCCACAGACATTCCCCATAATTCCACCCAAATTCCACCATAATTCCCCATCATTCCCCATAATTCCCCATAATTCCCCATAAATCCCCAAAATTCCCCATAATTCCCCATAATTCACCCATTATTTCCCGTAATTCCCCATAATACCCCATAATTCCCCATAATTCCACCACAATTCCCCATAATTCCCCATAATTCCACCATAATTCCCCATAATTCCCCCATAATTCCACCATAATTCCCCATAATTCCCCATAATTCTCCATAATTCCCCATAATTCCCCATAATTCCACCCAAATTCCACCTTAATTCCCCATAATTCCCCATAGTTCCCCATAATTCCCCATAATTCCCCATAATTCCCCATAATTCCCCATAATTCCCATAATTCCAGTCGTCTGGCGGGGAGCCGTCGTCTGGCGCTGGCGGGCGCATACCCCTGGCATTGGGCGTGTGCCCATGCAGAATTTATTACTTTTGGCAAAACTGAAGTTATTGGGCATGTACCCATGCAGAATATATTACTTTTGGCCGAACTGGGGGCACTGGGCGTGTGTCCATGCAGAATTTATTACTTTTGGCAGAACTGAAAGCATAGGGCGTGTGCCCATGCGGAATTTATTACTTTTGGCAGAACTGGGAGCATTGGGCAAACACACTATGCCTTCAGCTCTACCAATAGTAATATATTTTGCATGGGCACACGCCGGATGCTCCCAGTTCTGCCAAAAGTAATAAATTCTGCATGGACACATGCCCAATACCTTCAGTTCTGCCAAAAGTAATAAATTCTGCATGGGCACACGCCCTATGCCTTCGGTTCCGCCAATAGTAATAAATTCTGCATGGTCACACGCCAAATGCCCCCAGTTCTGCCAAAGGTAATAAAATCTGCATGGGTACATGCCCAATACCTTCAGTTCTGCCAAAAGTAATAAATTCTGCATGGGCACACGCCCAATGTTCCCAGTTCTGCCAAAAGTAATAAATTCTCCATGGGCACACTCCGGATGCTCCCAGTTCTGCCAAAAGTAATAGATTCTGCATGGGCACACACCCGATACCTTCAGTTCTGCCAAAAGTAACAAATTCTGCATGGACACACACCCAATCCCCTGAGTTCTGCCAAAAGTAATAAATTCTGCATGCGCACACGCCCTATGCTTTTGGGTCCGCCAACAGTAATAAATTCTGCATGGACACACGCCCACTGCCCCCAGTTCTGCCAAAAGTAATATATTCTGCATGGGCACACGCCGGATGCTCCCAGTTCTGCCAAAAGTAATAAATTCGGCATGGGCACACATCCAATACCTTCAGTCCTGCCAAAAGTAATAAATTCTGCATGGGTACATGCCCAATACCTTCAGTTCTGCCAAAAGTAACAAATTCTGCATGGACACATGCCCAATGCCCCCATGTCTGCCAAAAGTAATAAATTCTGCATGGGCACACGCCCTATGCCTTCAGTTCTGCCAAAAGTAATAAATTCTGCATGGGCACACGACCAATGCCCTCATTTCTGCCAAAAGTAATATATTCTGCATGGCTACATGCCCAATGCCCCCAGTTCTGCCAAAAGTAATAAATTCTGCATGGGCACACGCCCTATGCCTTCAGTTCTGCCAAAAGTAATAAATTCTGCATGGGCACACGACCAATGCCCTCATTTCTGCCAAAAGTAATATATTCTGCATGGCTACATGCCCAATGCCCCCAGTTCTGCCAAAAGTAATAAATTCTGCATGGGCACACGCCCTATGCCTTCAGTTCTGCCAAAAGTAATAAATTCTGCATGGGTACATGCCCAATACCTTCAGTTCTGCCAAAAGTAACGTATTCTGCATGGACACATGCCCAATTCCCCCATTTCTGCCAAAAGTAATGAATTCTGCATGGGCACACGCCCTATGCCTTCAGTTCTGCCAAAAGTAATAAATTCTGCATGGGCACACGACCAATGCCCTCATTTCTGCCAAAAGTAATATATTCTGCATGGCTACATGCCCAATGCCCCCAGTTCTGCCAAAAGTAATAAATTCTGCATGGGCACACGCCCTATGCCTTCAGTTCTGCCAAAAGTAATAAATTCTGCATGGGCACACGCCCAATGCCCTCATTTCTGCCAAAAGTAACATATTCTGCATGGCTACATGCCCAATACCTTCACAACTGCCAAAAGTAATAAATTCTGCATGGGCACACGCCCAATGTTCTCAGTTCTGCCAAAAGCAATATATTCTGCATGGGCACACGCCGGATGCTCCCAGTTCTGCCAAAAGTAATATATTCTGCATGGGTACACACCCAATACCTTCTGTTCTGCCAAAAGTAATAAATTCTGCATGAACACATGCCCAATACCTTCAGTTCTGCCAAAAGTAATAACTTCTGCATGGGCGCACGCCCTCTGCCTTCAGTTCTACCAATAGTAATAAATTCTGCATGGGGACACGCCCTATGCCTTCAGTTCTGCCAATAGTAATAAATTTTGCATGGGCACACGCCCAATGCTGCCAGTTCTGCCAATAGTAATATATCCTGCACGGGCACACGCCCAACGCCTTCAGCTCTAGTTGCTGCCACACGGCAGAGCCTGGGCCCCAAAGCCGTCCACAGCCGCACGGCGTCACGGTTGGGGGTATCCAGGCAGGGGTAGGCGCACACGTGGTGTCTGGTTGTTGCCCCACGGCAGAGCTTGGGCCCCAGAGCTGTCCATAGCCGCACGGCGTCACGGTTGGGGGTATCCAGGCAGGGGTAGGCACACACTTGGTGTCTGGTTGCTGCCACACAGCAGAGCCTGGGCCCCAGAGCCGTCCATAGCCGCACGGCGTCACGGATGGGGGTATCCAGGCTGGGGGATCGCACGATCCCAGTGAATAAAAAATGGCTCATGGTCACGCACGTGAACTGGGGACGAAAAGGGGCCATGTCGCTTCATGGCCAGGAGGCAGGAGGTGGGCCCTGATCCTCCCCGGAAGTCCTTGTGTCGCGCACTGTTTTCCCTCCCCCCCTAGCTGGATGTCACCTCACGGTGCTCCTCTAGTGCGGCCTGCCCCGCACGGGGCACCGCGGTGTCGCCGAGCCTTGCGACCTGTTTTCGCCCTGGCGCCCCGGTCGCACTACCACCAGGGGGACTCCCGCCCGGGGGGGTGGGGTGGGGTGTGGGGGGGGAGGAAGTATGTGCTCTGAAGGGTTTGAACGAGGGACAAATTAGGTTTCCAGGCCGGCCGGCGCCGCAAGCAGTGGGCCAACCGGGAATCGAACCGCCGACCTACAGGTCTGTGGTCGGCTGCATTACCATTCGACCATTGCTTGTTCTGACAGTTGTTGCTCTCCCCACTGCTTGTAGCCGAGTCTGCTGCTGAAAAAACCTAAACTGTGCGTTTCTGTCTGCCTGCCTACTTGCCCGACTGGCTGTGTGACTGACTGCTTGCATGACTAACTGACTGTTGGCTGACTCTCAGCCTCTCTTCGAGGTGCACTGCCAAAGGCAATAGAATTTTTTTTTTCACCAAATGTATGGTAAATGATGACTTTTCTGAACCCCCTCGACGCTTTGATTTCTAAAATCCCATTTTCATTTTTTGCCGATTTTTCGGTCTAGGTGACCTCCGAGGCCTGGGGCCAGTCTTTTTTAGGGATTTCGGGGTCCTGTCAATTGAACCCCCTTTTTTTTTGGGGGGGGGGGGTCTGGCTAGGGGGCTCTATCGACCCCCCCCCCTCAACTGAAAGCCCGTCCACCCATGCAACAACATATGGGAAATTATGGTGGACTACAAATTCAGGTTCATAGGAAAGGTCGGCCACGGCGTTGATGGCAGGTTGCAGTTTCTGGTGTCATTTTTGCTCCTTGGCACTCCTTGAGGGGTTCCACTTGGCATTATGTATGTGGAGGCAGCAAACCATGGTCACAACACAAGGAGGTCCCACAAGCAGTGGAATGTACATGTGACCACGGAAGGGATGCTTGACGTCATTGTCAGAAGTTGGTGTGCATCACGTGCCAGCAGCCGGTGGGGTTTTTGCAAGTGAGTATTTGTATTGCCAACAGGGAAACCGGGGGCTCCGTAAAGTATTTGGCAACGTTGTTGCCGATGCGCGGCAGGTTTCTCATCATCCGACACAACGACAATATGTACATGATCCTCGGGCCCATAGCACCACGAGCTTTAGGAGTTCTAATGTCACATGTCTCGACAACGGATCCCCACAAGCACCCTGCTACTGGCATATGACATACTGCCACGTGCTTGCCAAGTGGTTGTGATGTCTATGTTTGTGCATAACAATAGCTTCAACAGCCCCCCCCCCCCCTCCAAATGCATCTTTTTCCCTTGATCATCACTACACGCCGTGCCTTCTACAGGGGGAACGTTACCGCGCCGGGCGCGCACCGGGCATCTTTTTGGACTCGTGCCCCTCTAGTGGCCTTTTAGGGGGTGCACTAAGGGGGCGCACTTAGCACAGTGCAGCTATTTGGGCGCCTGGCTGTACTAGAGACCCACACTTTGAGATACTAGGAGCATCATGGTGACCCCTAGCGTAGGTTTTTACTTCTGATTTTGTCTCCTTTGTTGGGGACCCCCGAGAATGCAGGGGTGGCGTAGCATTTCCGCCCTCTTTTGGGCCCCAACCTTCCGGTGCTATTGAGGAAACCGGGACAATCTTTGAATCCACACTTTGTTGCGTGGAGCATCATGGTGACCCCCGGCGTAGGTTTTGACTTCTGATTTTGTCCCCTTTGTTGGGTTGCCGTTGATATGTTGGGCAACATTGCATGGATTTGCCCCTTGGCCCCCGGGCATCAGCAGATGTTTTGATTTGGGATGGGTATGGACCTTCTCGTACCCGAGGTGATTTCATTGATTTTGAAGTTGGGGGCCATGATGGTGCTTATAACGGCCGGATTCATGTCATTGTGCCATTCATTGGAAGAAAGAATGGCACTTTGACAGCCCGCCAACAATGTTACAATTATGTGCACGGGTGGTACAAGGCACGCATTGAGGAGCTGTTTGCTCGGTTGTGGCATTGGGGTTTGGTTAGGAACATCTGGCGTGGCGGCCCCAATGAGTTGCACCAGTCAGTCCGCATTTTGTTGCATTTCACACAGTTTTGCATCCGGAGGCAAGTCCGTCACCCCCCTACGGACCATGGGAGCATGTCCCGCCCCAGGTTTGGACCGACCAAAGCAACTCGGCCGCCACGCAAGATGAGGCAGAGGATGAGGCGGAAGTGTGTGTGTTGTGTTGCCAATAGCGCTCCACCGTCGCAGTTTGTGATGAGTGTAAGGAGCACTATTGTCCTGAATGTATTGACACCCACACTTGTGGGACCAATGTTGTTTGTTAATTACACTACAAATGACAGTTGGAGTGGTTGAATTTACAGATCCTGCTTTATTTTGCAACGTGCTTTGTAGGGAAGGTGTGTAGTGCAATGTGGTCTACTTGGGGGGCTTCTCCATGGGAGGGTAAATGTGGGGCTGAAGTCGGGATAGTTAATAGAAAAGTAGCGTGCCGGGCAAACATTCCCCCACAAGCGATTCATTTGACATGCTTCTTGGGGTTGGAGCGGGGTGGACACAAGCAGACCCGGCCGTGTGTGTACTTACGACCTACCCGGGGGGGGGGGGTTGACTCCGCGCGTCCTAGGACGCCAACTACCCCCCCCCCCCCAAGGGGCCTCCGGCCGACAGTTAGTTGTCAAAGGTATGGGCCCAAGGATCCAATGGGCGCCGTAGGAGCCCCGGCACCAAAGGCGCCCAATGGCTTTATGTAGCCACCTTGCCCACTTGTGGGCCACTTCTGATTTTGCCCCCCGCTCTGAAGCGGTGGGGACCCCCTAGGCAGCAGGGGTTATGTAGCCACCTTGCCCACTTGTGGGCCACTTCTGATTTTGCCCCTCGCTCTGAAGCGGTGGGGCCCCCCAGGCGGCAGGGGTTATGTAGCCACCTTGCCCACATGTGGGCCACTTCTCATTTTGCTCCTCGCTCTGAAGCGGTGGGGACCCCCCCATGCGGCAGGGGTTCTGTAGCCACCTTGCCCACTTTTGGGCCACCTCTGATTTTGCCCCCCGCTCTGAAGCGGTGGGGACCCCCTAGGCGGCAGGGGTTATGTAGCCACCTTGCCCACTTGTGGGCCACTTCTGATTTTGCCCCTCGCTCTTAAGCGGTGGGAACCAGCCTCAGCCAGCACCAACCTCAGGGTTGTGTGAAGTGTGTTAGAAGAATGTTCCCCTGCATTCCATGCGAACACACATTGGTAGGCACATCCTCCTCGGAGAGTGCGCTCGCGATGTCTGTGGTTATTGTGGTGGCCATGAATGCACCACACCATTGTTGCGCAATACGCAAGGTAGGCTTGTGTCAGTCATCGTAACAAATTGTCCTTTGGAGCCTACAAATGTGCGGTATGGTGCAATGGCGTGTGGCTCTGCACGAAATCCGTGCACCAACCAGCCCATGCAATGTGTGTTGTGCCGAGATACCGTTTGGTTGTATGGCATGGCCCATCATTTTGATTCAAAGCATGCTGGTTTTGCACCTCCGAGTGCCTTGTGCGTCAAGGCAGAGGAAAAGGAAATGGTGGGAACTGGTCGGGAAAGAAGAACAACAGCAAGCGGTCTCGTCATGAGATGGATGTTAAGGATGGAGGGGACCCCCCCTCCTAGCCCCCCCCCCCCCCAAGGGGCCTCATGGCCAAGGGGCCTCAGGCCGACAGCTAGTTGGGGCGGTAGTTGGCGTCCAAAACCGAGGGGTCGCCCCCCCGGGGACGCCCTAGCGCCGGCGCCTTTGATACTGTGTGCATACCCTACTACTCCCTTGAGTTGCTGCTTTTTGTCAGTTGGCTTCTTCTTTTGTGTTGCTTGCTCACTAACGTTTGCCCACAATGCACAGACTCGCGGATTTCACGGTGACTTTGACCACGTGGACATCCCACTCAAGTGTGTGGAGGAAGGCCACCCAACTGTTGTTTAGGCGGCTTGCTTCTTCATTCGGTCGGACTTGCAACACTAGAGAACCAGCATTGCGCTACACGTGAGTCTTGCCATGGATGTGCACCAAAACCACATGATGGAGTGCAACCAGAACGACACCCTCCATAGATACAAATTTTGGCATTACATTGGTCATTTAGAACATCCATTAGTCAAGGAAGGACAATTTCTACAACCAAGAGAAGGCAAAGAAGACCACGTAAGTGACGCAACACCCAATGGGCATTGAAGCGGTGAAGCGGAAGCCAATTGCCAAAGCAAAAACAAAATCCCGTGTAGAATAGCAGGCATGCAATGCAGTTGTGAAACACAGTCGACAAACGCCATGCAAAACACGCAAGACATGCAAAACCGTCTTTTAGCACCCAATTTACATTATGTATGCCCACGATGGCATTTCTTGCAACCTCCAAGTTATGCCCTTTTTTCCCGCAACGGCATTGCAGTAGTACTGTGCCCAAACTTAATGTAGCTGCGATTGAGCAAGTGGGTGTATGACACCATGAACTGTTCCTATACATAGTAACAAACACACTGCCCCATAAGCGACCTCTAATAACAAAGATAGTTATTGTCCAACCTCCAATTGACCTCTTTGCCCCCACCCTAGCACAAAAAAAAAGAAATATTGTCATTGGAATCTGTGCGGCAAACATAGATGGGATCACAGTAAAGCGGAAGCCATTTGCCAAGTCAAAAAAAGGTAGCCAAAGGGGGGGGGGGGGGCACAAAAACTAGGATCACTACAAACTACTCAGCAAAAAGTGATGGGATCGTGATGAAGCTAGACCCATTGCCAACACAAGAAGGAGTAGCCAAAAAGGGGGGTAAGTCTAGTTCAAGGGTTTTTCAAACCTTAAATGGTCAAACGTGGGATCGCGGTGAAGCGAAGGCCTCTTGCCAACTCAAAAGAAGGAAGACAAAAAAGGAAACGGGGGGGCGCACAAAAAAAACTAATATCATTACAGCAGTTCCAGCAAACATTGATGGGATCGCAGTGAAGCAAAGACCACTTGCCCACACAAAAAGAGGTAGCCAAATGGGGGGGGGGGGGTGGCTTAGGGGTTTTCAAATCTTCAATGGTCAAATGTGGGTGAAAGATGGCTCCAAGAGAACAGTGATGGGATCGTGGTGCAGCCAAAGCCACTTGCCAACTCCAAAAAGTGAGACCACAAAAAAGGAGAGGGGGGAGGGCACACAAAAAAGAGTATCATTGCAAATTATTTAGCAAACATCGATGGGATGGCAGTGAAGCGAGAGTACCTTGCCAACACAAAAACTAAACTTCATGAAGTAAACTTGAGTTTAAATTGGGCAAGGGGGTGGGAGGACGGCACCTTGTGTGCTCTCGCCCAGTGTTTGCTTTTTTTGTGGTGTGCCATCGGTGTTCTTTGGTGGTGGTGGTGGTGCCTTACCTAAACCTTAAATGGTGAAATGTGGGTCGAAGATGGCTCAAAATAGCCTTACATAACTTGTTTGAGCACCCCAAGTGGTCTAGGAACAACTTTTAAAAAAATCATTTCGACCACTTTGGACCCACAGGTGAACCCCATAACCCTACTGTAGCACATGCGCTGCGCCCTCCACCACTCAGCCATGCCAAAATGGGGCATTGAAGGGTATTGATGACAAGAAAATGGCTTGCAAGTGATCCACCCAATCATCATTCATCAGCACAAGAATGCCAAACACATGCAAAAGGGGTGTTTTTCAAGGCCAATTTTGTGTTTCTAGGGTCCAAAAAAAAGTCGCCAGGGGGCCTAATTGGATGCAAAACACACTAGACAGCAATCAAAGGTGTTTGTTCATCATCTATGTTGGTTCACATGCCAATAGACCCCTCAATGGACATCCCATGCACCCAAACAGCCCCCAAAAGGGCATTTTTTGGCCATTTTTGCCAGATTTTGAAACCAAGGCCCGCCGCTTGCATCATCTGTTTCCGGCTGCCACCTTTGAGTTCCTCACCCATAGGGGTCATAAAGCTGTTCCCCTCAAGGAAAATTGCAATCTGCACCGACTCCTCTCTTATTTTTCTAGGGGCAACAGGGAAAGCCAGGAAATGGGAGCTAAAAAGCTGGGTTGGCTCCAATGGGCCGCTCAGCAATGCGGAGCCCAGGAAACAGCTCCTCGCGGAGCTTGACAAACCAGATCGTGAGATACAGTGGATCAAAGTCCCGTCACATGTCGGGATCGTAGGTAATGAAGAGGCGGACGCGCTGGCTGAGACAGGCCGACTGTCCGGCCCATTACTCACACAGTCCTACATGCCCACGGCGCGCCACATCCGGTGCTCTGTGCCGCCACAGCGCACTACTGTGCGATGCTCTATTGAACCCAATAGGCATGACCATAATCCCATTGTGGTTTCGGAATCCGACTCCGACTCTGACACGGAGGACACTGAATTCTCCCCACCTCTGGTGCCTTTTGATACTTTCGCCCCAGATCATATACCGGTAACACCTGCCACACCCGTTTTGCCTCAAAGGGACCCCCGACCCTCGCCTGCACGCTCCCCTGGAGTTATCCCCTTGGGCGCCAGCCCAGCCACACAATTGCTCACTGCATTGGACGTGCAACTTTTGCATACCACTTGTGACAGGTCCCTCCCCGAGGGTTTTTCCACACCCACAGGCTTAGAAACGAGTGTCGCCCCATTGAGGTTTGACTCTGATGAGGAGACTATCTCTATGGGCAGCGATTCAGATTCCTCTGCGAGTACAGAAGTATCCGTCCCCAGGAAGAAACGCCGTAAGCACACGGTCCTGTCTGAATAGCCCAAGGATCTCCTTTACCTCAGGTTGCCACACACCTGTAACTGACTCAGATTAGGGCGCGCTACCCCGCCCCCAAGGGAGTCGTCGTGTCATGGTATTAATGAACCAAGCGCCATATTGGGTAGGAGGCATGGACGGTCTAGTGGTATGCGCCTCGGCTGGCGCTCGTCGTGGTCGGGGGTTCGATTCCCGGTTCGTCCGTCCGTCCAGGGGCCCGTCGGTGAGGTCCCCGCCACCGCCCCCTTCAGCAGCCCGCTCCACCATCGGTACCGCCGGTGGATGGGTGGCGTGTCTCGTCCTCATAGTTTTTTCTTTATGTGGTATATCTAAGTTTTGACATAGGCAGAAATGTCCCAATGAGGACCGGAAAAAGCAAGGCACCAAGCACAGCACACCTGCAGCAGCGCGCTCCGTCACTGGTACCGCTGTCCGCCGGAACCGCATTTCGTCCTCATAGTCCTCTTCGGCCTACGGCCAAGGGGATTCGAACCCCTGTCTTCAGGGCAGCAGCCGGCTGCACTGCCGCTGCGGTGCATGGCCCGAAAACTTGCTTTATGCCTCTCAGATCATAGGAACGCAATGTCTGGACTGAATTTTACAAATCAGAGGCTGGGCCCTCGGCCCCCTCACACCAACAATACCTCTCAGCGGCACATTGGCCGACAGGGTGTCCCATGTGGCACCCTCCCCCCCCACCATCGGTACCGCCTTTGGATGGGTGGCATGTCTCGTCTTCATATTTTGCTTTTGCATATGTAACGCTTCAAAAAACCAAACGCCACAGCACCAGCACACCTGTAGCAGCGCGCTCCGCCACCGGCGCCGCTTGTAGACGGGGGACACATCTCCGCCTCATATTCCTCTTCTAGGGTTCAAACTGGCGACTCCAGGGTGGCAAATGGCTGCATTGCCGATGCACTGGGAGGCCAAAACCTGGCCTTACGGTCGGCAATGTTTACGGAAGCAACAACGAGGCACGTCAAGCCAGCACAATCTAGAATTATGCATCACCGAGGCTGGCCATACGCCCCCCCCCCACACCAAACCAGACACCACAACGCTTGTGCACACATGCGTTACATGTGCTGAAACTTAACCAGTCACAATCACGGGTAAGGCCGAATGAGTGCCATGCGTAGCAGCCCGGAGACAGTGGATGTGGTGGTATATAGCTCGCTTTAAATGAGCGCTCCAGGAATGGGTTCAGGTGCTGAACAGCAGTGACCAGTTAGACACGATGCAGCGCCCACTGTACGGCCGCAGAGCAGTCCGCGTGTACATACGATAGTGGAGCACCCCAACCAAGAAGGGGACACGGGCCTTTGTGTGTTGATGTCACTATTGGACCAAGGGCTGAAATTGTCTATGGCGGGGACATTCAGTTAATCAGAACTGCCCATTCTTCCCCTCATTCATCAAAATTTTGGCCAAATCCGAAGCACCAGGACGGAGTTGTCATTTTTGCCTAGTTCACGCGTGCTTGCTGCTTGCTGTTGCTTGCTGAATGTGGTAGGTCCACCCTAGACACCAAAGAGGGTTATAAAACCAATACAAGTTCCACCTGCTCGGTGACCCTAGCCCTAGCCCTAACCCTGACCGTAGCTCTAACCCGAGAGTTAGAGTTAGTGTTGGGGTCCAAAATGGAGAGTGATGATGTGGCAAAAAGCACCCCAGGGGGCATTCGGCCAACAGTTAGTGGGAGGGGTAGTCCGCGTCCAAACCCGAAGGCTCGCCCCCCCCCCCCCTCCCCCCATGCTAGGGCAGCCGTTCTGCTGCTGTGCAGCAGAACATTGATGAGCAGTGATTGGTCGCCTGTGACACGGTAGCTGAGTATCCATTGTTTCTTGGCCCGTGCCAGGAGAGGTGGTCTAAATCCATGAGTGACCTCGGAGTGCTGCAGCACGTTGGGTCTATACGAGTATGAAGCCCATGTTGGGGCGGAGTATGTGTGTATTCTGGCGGCGGGATGCTGAAGGGGGCGGTGGCTGGGGCGCTGCCAAAGGCCTCTAGCCGGGCGGGGGAACCAAGGTTTGGTGAATGATGCCTATGGGGGTGAGGGACAATCACACAAAGTATGGGAGAGTATCTGTGCCGCGCGTGCACCGCGCGCTACTTTTCCAGCGTGTTTACCCGTAAGGGGCTGGCTTTGACACACCTCCCAAAATGCCCCCTAAGGAGAGATAACCCTTGGTACTACACGCCAGGGCTGAGCTTCGAGGGCGGGATCTTCAAAGAGCAACAAACGACATTTGTATAGCGCCTCGTCTTGCACGATTTGGCGCTCAAAGCAGGGACGGTTTGATGGAACAACTTAGTGCCGTAGTACAATTCAATCACGGACTAGGCTCAAAACCCCGAGACAAGGGGCCCCCGGGGCAGAAGCTGTAGCTGCTTGGTCAGGCTAGACCGCTAAATCTCCCCGCCGCACACGCGGTGCTCCGCGTCAAGTGCTCCCCCTATGGGTCAGGAATTCAAAGGTGGCGGCCGGAAACAGATGACGCAAGCGGCGGGCCTTGGTTTCAAAATCTGGCAAAAATGGCCAAAAATTGCCCTTTTGGGGGTTGTTTGGGTGCATGGGATGTCCATTGAGGGGTCTATTGGCATGTGAACCAACATAGATGATGAACAAACACCTTTGATTGCTGTCTAGTGTGTTTTGCATCCAATTAGGCCCCCTGGCGACTTTTTTTTGGGCCCTAGAAACACAAAATTGGCCTTGAAAAACACCCCTTTTGCATGTGTTTGGCATTCTTGTGCTCATGAATGATGATTGGGTGGATCACTTGCAAGCCATTTTCTTGTCATCAATACCCTTCAATGCCCCATTTTGGCATGGCTGACGCAATCATCATTCGAACTGCTTCGGTTCTTGTGTTCGAAGGGATATGCTATGGACAATCTAGATGAAACACAAAGCATTCATCTGTCATTAGAACTGCATCCGTATCTACAATCAAACGCCAGTGTTCGAGCGTGTTGACCTGATGACTTATAGTTCGGCAAGTTCTGCCTGCATGCTACATACTGTACGTCCTACCATCCACTGCTACTGTAATCAAGCACTCCTTCGGTTCTCAGTCGCTGTGGTAGTCCTAAGGTAAGTTTTGTTGTGTGTCCGTGTGTTCAATTGCTGTTGCTGTGTCATGATACAGTATTGATCACGTTAGACTTGAAACCACATTGCTGTATGGTGGGAGTTGATATATATAGTGTTCACGAGTTGTGGATGGAGGATGGGGGAAAACCACCGTACCCCACCCCCTGCCAATTGCAATTGATTTCATGCTTAGATTTTTTTCCAACAAATTTGGGTGAGGCACTGCCCCCCACTGAGCCCCCACTGAGCCCCCACTGAGCCCCGCAGTCGCCCCTTTGAGTCATCCATTGGTTTGTGTGTTGGGGCTTGTGTGGCCCCAGATTGGGCAAACCATTTGTTTGGGATAATGGAGGAGAAGAGCGGCCACCAACACCCACCAAGTGCATGAACACACCAGAAACCGGGCTATACATTTCCAGCACAGGGGGTTTGGTGTAGAGGTTCGTGTTTTGCCTACCATTCCGCACACCAAGCGCACAGAAGGGGGAACTAAGTGGAGCCATGGGGACCAAATGGAGTCCCGGAACCGGGTGGAGGGGTGAGTTCGTGGGAGCCTGGCCGAGATTTGAGGAGTGATAATGAAACACTCCCTGTTGATAAATGCTTGCCCAAGTGGGTGCAATCTGCGAAATATGTGTACTGTTGTTGATTAAATCTCCTACCGTAATGACCCCCTGCCGGATAAGCTGGGGGCAATAGTAGGTGAGGGATGCAGGCTTGGAAAACAGTCTGTTGTGCCAGAGTGGGGTGCCAGACGATAGTGCTTCAGGTCGGTTGAAAGCCACTTTGGCAGTGACGAGTGAGTAAGCTCGTGCGCTCCATGCCAGATAAGGCATTTTGTGCCAAGCAACATTGCTCCCCATTTGAAAAGTGTGGAGCGTGGACGGGGTGACATTTATGCCATACTCAGTGGCAAAACACTGGGGGAGGGGGGGAGGTCTTGAAGGCATGAAACGGGTGGATGGCCGTTGGGGCCGGACAGAAAGCAGCACAAGCTGCAAAGAGAGGGGAGGGCAATCCCTTCCCCCCCCCTTCAAGTGCACACATGCTTCCCACTGTGGCAGGGATGTATAAGAAGAGAGAAGGGGCCATGGCGTCAGGTTTTGAAATATCCAGCATGATTGTGACCCCATGCCAGACTCTCTTTGTACCCAACAGGGACTCAAAGAGAATCCCCCGTCGTGGGACACACTCCGCCGTCTCGTGATGCCCCCTTCCGGGATGGAAGACCATCCCCGGACGCACCCCCCGTCCCAACCCTGCGACTGTTGCCGAGAGCACAAACCGACCATCCTAGATTCACATAGCAGTTGTGGGGCAAAAGTACCTTGAAGCTTAGGCTCCTTTCAAGGATGCACTCAAGGAGGGTAAAGTGCGTACTCGTTCAAGTCAGCACTTTATCGAACCATGCTTTTCATGGTTCAGCCAAGAGTGTTGCCCAGTGGGCAGTGCCCTGCGGGTTCTGACATGGTCCTGCGACGCTGTGATGCACTGGAGGGTCAACAGGCATGCAACACCGCGGCTGTCCAAACAGGTGGGAGCAGAGATGTATTAGAACGGCTGACAACCGCAGGAGGGGGGAGGGGGTAGCCCCCCCCCCCCCCCCCGGACCCCCCCCCCAAGTTTTCATGGTGGGAAAAATGAAATTTACAAAAGGAAATAATGATTTGGGCCATTTTTGGTACACGCACATTCCGGTTCCAGACCCCCTCTACACCCTCTTCTCTCAACCTCAAGGCAACTTCGGTGCTGGTCTGGTTTGCGCTGCGAGAGCGGCACAGCAAAAACAATTTGTGGGTGCAGATGTGTGGTCTCGATGGACCACAAAATCCATGGCTTTGTTCCTCTGTTCCACTACCTCCCTGGCACCTAGGCAACCACCTGGGGTATGGAAGGCCTTTCACTTTTTCAATGTTCCCGCACACCACAAGGACTTCATCAGACAGGTGCTATGGCTCCGCCTCCCTATGGGGGAGCGGCAAAAGGATTGGAAACCGGATGACGTGTGGTGCCCAATTGACGGCGAGCTAGAGACAATCGACCACGCACGCACGGAGTGCTCCTTGCTTAAAGTCGCCTTTGACACTATTGCCAAATGCTTTCCCACGGCCACTGTAGAGGAACGTCCAACTGCCCTGCTTTCCTCCTCCCTACAGTTTTCCTTTCAGTGCCCGACTGGCTTCCTGGCCTGGGCGGCGGTATACGCCAATTGGCAGGTCCGCCAAAAGAAAAAATACCAACGACAATATTCAGCTACCTGGTCCCGCTTTGTTTCTATTTGGATTGCCACCTTGAAACTATGGGCTACATGTCCATCGAGCATCCCTGTTTCAGATCATGACCTGCATCTTTTCATCGGAGCGCTACAGTCGCTACTCCATGATGGAGTGCTACAACACCCCCATCTGCGTGTCACACCTCCCACCCCCCCGCCCAGCAAAAAACAACGCAAAGAAACAGCGCGCCGACGCGCAAACAGCAACGGGCGGCGGAGCTGGAAGGTATTTTTGACACCCTCTCCGCGGACGGATACACCCTGGTTTTCACGGATGGCTCATCCGCCGAAACGGAAGGTGTGGGCCGGGTAGCAGGATATGGCATCTTCGCGCATCCTGACATCAGCATCTCTGCATATGTCCCGGTACACTTCCGGCAGACAAACAACACGGCAGAACTCCTGGCCGTGGTTCGAGCATTGCAAATCCTCTCTTTTGGTAAAGTCGCAATCTGCACAGACAGTGAGTACGTCTTCCTGGGTGCCACAGGCGCGGCACGCCGGTGGAAACTCAGGGGATGGACGGGAAGCAGTGGTCCGGTTTCTAACGTTCCCCTCTGGGAACTTCTTCTGGACACCCTCAGTGCACACACAGGCTCCATCAAGTTTATCAAAGTGCCGTCCCATGTGGACATTCAAGGGAACAACGAAGCTGATAGATTGGCTAACCAGGGAAGGCTCTCCCACCCCAGATGCCCTGTACTTAAGACCCCATCGCGGGACTTCGTCATGCCCACGTACACCCCCCCCACCAAGCGACAGCGCAGGACCACTGTCGCCGAGCTGGATTCGATTGTGCAAGCTCTGAATTTTTCCCCTTTCAAAGACAGTATAGGAGGCAGTGTGGTATAGTGGTTAACATCGTCGGTTATCGTCGCGTAGATCGCCGGTTCGAACCCGGCCTGTAGCAGTGCTCCCCCCCACCGGCCTCGCCCGACAGGGGACTGGGGCCCCTCCCGTTCAATCTATATTTTCACATTGACCGGGTATATTCTTAATGAGCTGCTTTAGTTACTTACACCATCATCAACAAACAAAAAATGTGCCCGGGCACCTGCAGCAGTGCGCCCCGCCACCGCCCACGCCCGATGGGAGGCTGCCACCCCACCCGTTGCTTGCCTTTGCCCGAGCCGCCGCTCCGCTTGATCCGGTTCTGGCGGCTCGGGCAGTGGGGTTCGAACCTGGGACCAGCGAAGCTGGAATCCAGGGTGCTTCCACTGAAGCACGGGGCACCTGACCAGAAATATGAGCCCATAAGCACACAGCCACATGGCACACATGCATCTACTACGCCTTCTGATTTCAGAGTCTTAATGTATGTTGCCCTCCTACACTCTTTGAAACTAAACAGCGACAGACGGGGTAAGGCCGAATGAGTGCCATGCTTTGCAGCCCAGTCAGCTCGCATGTGACACAGTGAATGCAGTCCACATTTATGGACGACGGCTTTATATTGATCCAGGTTGTTCACTAGAGTCGGCAGCAAAGGACAAGCACACAAGTGACCCACGGAGCTAACCGCAACGCCTCGCTGTATTTTACATAGTGGAGCACCCCAACCAAGAAGGGGACACGTGCATTGATTGGATTTCGAAATACTGCTGGACTAATGGCTGGAATTGTCTATGGCGGGGACATTCAGTCTATCAGAACCGACCATTGATCCCCCCCCAGTGGCTGCTGATTGTACATTACGTATGCACGAAGAACCAACGAACTGATGCAGTTTGAATGATGATTGCGCCAGTGGCTGCCACTGGGTTTTTCAACCTAAGGACCCATCATAGCCCAGCCCGAGTGGGGTCAGCAATCAAAGCGGCCCGGGGGAGGGAGTGACCCTTGACCAGGATGCACGCATAACCCTGTAGAGCCCAGAGCGCCAGTACAGCAAGCGGACACAGGGACGAGGGCTGAACTCGAGATCAAACTTCGTACTCTGAAAGCGCCGTACCTTGGCATGATGGACAGAAGGCGATGACACCCACGGGGCAGGCGCGGCCAGAGCGGAATGCGGATATTGTAACCTGACCCTTTGAGCCCAGTGGCCGCTTTGGAAACCACTTTTGAAGCCCCCCTTCAGCCCCCCCAAGCGCGTCCTGAAGATGGGGGCGGGGGGGGGGAGGCTTTGTAACCGCCT
>OZ038394.1:19460849-19471580 GCA_964036045.1 Eutreptiella sp. 'Long Island Sound 2002'
ATGATTTGAAAGAATTGGGCGGCACACAGAACCGCACATTGAGGCACGGGGGGCGCTGCGGCGCAAGCCATGCACAGGCTGGCGGGCGTAGGGCGGGCAAAGAACAAGACAGGGGGCAGGGTGTGTGTTCTCTGTCGTGTAGGTTTTTGTTGGTGGTACACGCGAGTGCAAAAAAAAAAAATCGTGCAGTTGTGTAATTTTTTTTTGCAGTTCACAGTTCACGTGAGTGTCCTATTTTGCAGTACTCGTGTACGACCCACACATTGCAAACCCGATGGTTGAACACCATGGCGCCTTGGCGGATGTCCAGCCCACCCCAATGCCTCCACGCTTTGTGAGCTATGTGGTGAGCGTCGCCAATGCTCATCGCGCCATGCGGATCATTCAGGGCCAGTAACGATTTGGAAGGGGTGGCTAAGCTTCATACCACTCCTACCTCACCCCCCATCACCCAAGTTTAGGGTGCACTTTCCGAGACGTCGAGAACCGGCCCCCCTCTCTCCCTTCGCCCCCTCCCTGTCCCTGTGCCCAGATCCGGCCGCCAATCCCCAAGGGTCGCCAAGGAGCCTCCCGGGAAGGAGGCCGCTGTGCGCAGGCCCGTGCCCCGCCAAACCCTGGCCCCCGTCGCGGCCCCGCGCAGCCGGTCCGGGTCCGCGACGGGGAAGCCCCCCACGCCCTCGCCGCCCCCGCCCCAGCCCCCCCAGCCCGGCAGGAGGCAGTCCCTCCCCCGCAGCGACAGCCTGACGCCCTCCCCCCTCCGGGGCAGCTCCGACGCCCCCGCCGGCGGGCCCCCGCGGGCCTGGGACGGGCGGCTGTCGTGCCGCATCATCAAGGCGACGAACCTGCCGAACTGCGACCGCGTGACGCTCTCCGACCCCTTCGCGGTGGTGAGCCTCAAGGCCCAGCGGTGCGAGACGGCGGGCCGGCAGAACGACCTCAACCCGGTGTGGAACGAGACCTTCTCGTTCCCGCTGGAGGTGATGCCCCTCTCCACTGCCCATTCCGTGACCACCCTCCCCCCAGGGCTCCTTTAACAACTCGACACCACCGGGGGGGGGGGGTCCCTCACCCCCCCATCCCCATGCCCCCCCCCCCCCTCTTACAAGACTGGGCCAAACTACTGGGCTCCGCGAACGCGGAAACGACACCTGCAGGAGCACCGGCCGCAGCGGCCGTCAGAAAGCAGCGACCCGACGCAACATGCGAAGGGACGAACGGGTGACTGTCCAGGGCCCCGTAAAGGAGCAACAACCAGACGGACTGTCACACGGGGGGGCAGGCTGGACCCCCCGCCCCTGCCCTTTAAAAGGACCCCTGCCTCCCTCCCTCGCACGGCCTCGCGTCGCCTCCATGGCACAGGGCGTCCCTGACTACCGCGCGGGCGGCTTCTCGCCACACGCTGCCCGACTGTGGGGGTGCCCGCTTCCACTGTCTGGTCCTGCCACCCCGTCACTCCCCTCGCCCCAACTCCCAACCTCCAGCAAAGCCGACGTGCAACGCCACCACACGGCCTCTGCTCCAACGTGTGCCCACGGGTTCGGGTACCTGATGTGTGGCGAGCAGGGAACACTGTACCCCCCCTTAAGGGAGCAACGGCCTTGTCAGAGCAACGGCAGGTGTTGTTTCCGCAGCTTTTGGAACCGGGTCCCACCTTGCCCTTTAGAAATGCGCCCCCGTGTCAGAGCAACGGCAGGTGTGGTTTCGGTCACATTTTGGGATTTTGGTGTTGCCCTTGCAAAAGAGGGGCGGGGCAGGTATTCATTGCAAGGGGGGGGGGGGGGGGGGCCTTCCAGGGCGTCCAGCCTATGCCCAGCCACCTTCTCCCTGACGGCAAATGCCAGCTTCAATGGCATGTATAACCGACAGTAACCGCCCCCAACCGCTTGGGCAACCTTCTCCAACCGCTGATTTAACCGCTTCTGGGGCCGCCTCTGAGGTGCCCTCCCTTCTACTGCATCCCTGGGGCGGGGGTATCATGTACAGCAGGAGCTTCACCCGAGTACTTGAGCTGGAAGCACCAACCGGCAAGCCAACTCCGCCTTCATGGCCCCCCTCCGACCGCAGGAGGGCGTTGGCAGGCTGGATGCCCTGGGCGCCCACACGTCTCCGTAGCACGTCGCGCTCACCGCGGTGGCTCCGCCATCGTGAGTCTTGGGGCAGGGAAGTGCTTATCAAACTCGCCACGAGTGTAGGCTCACGAAATGGAAGGTGCGGCCAGATTGGTGCATTTTGGCGAAGCACTGCAGAAAAGGGGGTCCCCTGAGTAGGGATGCATTGGAAGGGGGGGGAGCCCCCCCTCCCCCCCCTCCAGGGTGCCCAGCCTACGCCCAGCCACTGTCTCCCTGACGCCAAACCGACAGTAACCGCCCCAAACCGCTTTGCCAACCGCCTCCAACCGCCTGTCTGAGCGCTTCTAGGACTGCCTCTGAGGTGCCTTCTAATGCATCCCGGCCCCTGAGATCCCGGAAGATGCACACCCCCTCCAACGCTGTCACTGAGCTCGGGTCTGGGGCTGATGGGGCAGCGCCCAGCACAGCACCACAGTCTCAGTCTATGAATGCCCCTTCGCATGGAAGGTCTGAGGGCCCCAGGCCACCCCCCACCCCCTCCGAGCGGCCCCTGTGCGGTACAAGAAGACAGCCACAGGCACGTGGACGACCGCTCCCGCTGCCGTGGTCCAGTGAAGCGGTGCAGGATTCGGCTGAGCGGCACTCACAGTCCCCAGCCCTCAGACGCACGGCCTGGGGAGGCCGGCGAGTCGCGACCGGGATTTGAGGTGTCGAACACATCCGAATTGGGGTGTTGCAGAGACTCGGGAACAGGGGGCCCTGAATCAGAATCAGGTCCTGGGGAGGTCGGACTTGTATTGTAACGGGGCGGAGGGGGGGGGGGTAGAGCCCCTGAGAACTGGGTGGGGGCGGGTTCTGGGAAAAGAGCTGAATCGACAGGAACCGTTATTTCTATTGACGCCCCAGGCGCCGGAAGAATGTTTTCTTGGGGCTGCCCCACCGCACGAATGTCCATGACGCACGCACGTCCATCGCATGTGATATGATGCAATGTGGGGTTCTCCCCGGGGATGGGCATATTGTTTTTTGTTCCTGTGAGGGTTCGGGTTGGGATCAGGATTAGAATTACCCCGACCCTAAGCGGAAGTAAGTGACCCCTCCCCAGGGATATATTATAACGGCTGACAACCATCAGAAGAAGGGGGGGGGTACCCCCCCTTGGACCCCCCCCCGCCAACCCGGATTTCATCGCGGGAAAAAATGAAATTTACAAAAGGAAATATTGATTTGCGCTATTTTTGGTGCCCAGACTTTTGGATTCCAAGAACCCCCCCCCCCCCCCCACCACCTCCTCTCTGCCATGGATTGAATGGGTTTGATGCGGATGTGTTTTGCCTCTGGATTGCTGGGCAAGGGATGGGGGTGGGGCTGTCGCCCTTGCATCTGCACCGCGCCCTCCGACGTGCGGGGCTGTCCCCCCTCCCTCCCTCCGACATCCGCGCAGGTTCGGGATCGCGGAGGGGAGCCGGTGTGTGAGCAGGAGCTGCAGGCCGCCGTGTACGACAAGGATCTGGACGGCAAACCGGAGTCGCTTGGGTCGGGGACTGTGCCGCTGAAGGGGCTGCTGGCCGGGGAGCCTCAGATCAAGATCATTGAGCTGCAGGACGCGGGCCGCCTGTACCTGGAGCTTGAAGCGGACTTCTTCTCCCGTGTCCCGCCGGATCCCGCGGAATCGTCCCGGGAAAACCTGTCGGACCCTGCCTTGGGAGGTGGGGAACCGGACCCGGTGGCCCCGGCCTTCCCAGGGAAGCTGATGTGCCGCATCATACGGGCGATGCAGCTGAAGGTACGCCCGGGATCCGGCGCGTCGGGGACCGTGAGGGAGGGCCTGTCCCGCGCGCGCGCGCGACAGGCGCAACGGCAACGCGGGCAAAACGAGGGTCGATGGACCCCAAACAGCGCTCTTCTTACCTCACGTTTGCGAATCTGAGGTATAGAAATCTGCGAAGCCGGGCCAATCTCCCCCAAAGCCCCCACAAAACCGAATCCCACGGGCACGCGGTCCCCTTGCAAAGCCCCGTTTGCCACTGATCGGGGTTGCCCCAGGACACCTCGGCCGCGGCCAGTGCCCGCCTCGGGCTCGATGAGCGGCAGCCGAACGCCCCCCCCCCCCCCCCCCGTCCCGTCCAGGCCAGAACGGGGCCGCCAAAGCTGTTCCCAGACCACTTGGGATGCCTGGACACGCGTTCTTTGCCCGATCGGAGCCCGTTTTGACCTGAAAACACGTCGCAGAGGGCTGTGCGATCAAGCGCACGCGCGCATACCCCTTCGTTTTGGGGGTAGTCGTGTCGCATACCCCAACAAATGTATGACCAAACGACCCCCCCTACTGATTTTCCCGATTGTGACCCCTCAGCCCCGCAGCCCCCACCCCACCCCCCACTGTTTTCCAGACCCCCCCTCCCCTAATTCGCACCGGCTCGAAGGGCCCCCCTCCCCCGGAGTTGCAATGGACCGCGGGCCCTGACGCCTGGTTTGGGGCCTTTTTGAGCCGCCCGTGACCATTGTGGCCCACACCAACTCCCAAAAAAGCCTTGAAAAGGGGAATTGTGGGGCAAAAGGGGGGTGCCAACCGCGTCCCTCCAAAAGTGACCCCAGACCCTTTGGGATGCTCAAATCGGTGGTGTTGGCCCGATTTGGGACGGCTGGGCCCGTTTGCAGTGCGCCAGAAGTTGCAAAACATCAAACACAAGGTCAAAACTGGGTCAGAATGGCCTTCCTCCAAGTTTGATACCAGACGCTTTGCAGTGCTCAAGCAGGGGATCGAGATTTCTGCGAAGCATGACGCTATGCTGTTTGATGTAGGGTGGGAGAGGGTGGGAGAGGGTGGGAGAGGGTGGGAGAGGGAGTGGGAGAGGGTGGGAGAGGGTGGGAGACGGCGGGAGACGGTGGGAGACGGTGGGAGAGGGTGGGAGAGGGTGGGAGACGGCGGGAGACGGTGGGAGAGGGTGGGAGAGGGAGTGGGAGAGGGTGGGAGAGGGTGGGAGACGGTGGGAGACGGTGGGAGAGGGTGGGAGAGGGTGGGAGACGGCGGGAGACGGTGGGAGAGGGAGTGGGAGAGGGTGGGAGACGGTTGGGTAGAAATCAGCCAATCAAAAAAGGGGGGGCTGGGGGGGGGGGGTTGACTACCTTGAAGTTTGTATCAGTGACGTTTGTCCAAGTGTTGGGCATGCCAGTGCACCGCAGGTCAGATTCAGCCAGAGTCACACCCTTGCGACAAATTTCCACTTGCGTTGTCGTTTTGGGATGGCTCAAAAACCATGGGTGGCTCCTGGTGACTCCCTGGGAGGGTGAGTGCCCCGTGACCAACCACCTGACACAAGGCCACCATGGCACCTCAGAATGTCTGCCCACAAGCCCGGGTCAGAACAACACCCAACGAAAGGCAACACAGGTCACGCCAGAGGCACGGCGAGCATTCCATGTGTGCATTCCATGTATACAGAGCTCAGCCTGCACTCCCTGGCTCCATGGGCCTAGCAGTCACTGCAAGGGTCCCCAGGGGCGCTAGAGTACCCGCATTGGCACCATTTGATGACCCAAACCCATCCGAAAGCTCTCGGATGGTGTGCGAAAACAGACATAATTCCACAAGTGCTGAGCTTGTTCGAAATTTTCAATTTTTGCCCCCCTCCCCCCTCCCCCCCTCCCAAAAGCGGTACCCAGTGACGGCAGGCTCGAAGGGCTGGACCTTGTTTTTCCCCAGTGCCAAAAAAAAATGGGTGGTGAACCGGATTTGCCAAATTTATGTGTAAAATCACGTGTTTCAGCGATTTCAGAAGTCCTGCGGTGCTTGTGCTGGGCCCGGCCCTTGGGGTCTAATTACAGTGGTGGACGGCTGGGACAACACGTGGAGGAGCAGGGCAACTGGGCCTCACGCACACGGAAACACACAGAGGCAGGTGGTGGACGGCCTGTGGACGGAGGTATGTGGACATCAAAAACAGTCAAACGACCCCAACAACAACCAGCACAGCCCCAACACACCAACGACTGGGCTCCGCGAACGCGGAAACGACACCAGCAAGAGCACCGGCTGCAGCGGCCGACAGAAAGCAGCGACCCAACGCAACGTGCGAAGGGAAGAACGGGTGACTGTCCAGGGCCCTGTAACGAAACAAAAACCCGACGGAATGTCACACAGGGGGGGGGGGGTTCTGGAAAACAGGCTTAAAGGGCCCCCCTCCCCCGGAGTTGCAGTGGGCCGCGGGCCCAGGGTGTCCATGGCGCAGAATGGACGGGATACGCCGACGGAGAGGGCGCAGTGCTGGTGCCTGTGGATTGGCACTGTGCCTCCGCCTCCCCCTTGTACGCCTCTTGCACAGCCTCCGTCCCGGATCAAGGGCGCGTCTCCTGAGCCGGCGAGGGCAGCCTCGCCGAGGGCAGCCTCGCCCAGTCGGTTGTCCTTCTCCCAGTCCCTCCGGAGGTCCAGGTCCAGTTCCGGGGACAGTGCCGGGCCCCACCCCTACGCCGTGGTGACCCTCAACGGGGAGCGCTACCAGACGTCCAGCATCAAGGACTCCACGGACCCCCAGTGGGATGAGGCCTTCCGGTTCTCGCCCACGGTCCAGAAGCGGGACGAGCTCGCCACCTGCGACCAGGAGCTGAGGGTTGAGGTGCTACATCCACCGGCTGTTTGCGTCTCGCGTTCTTTAGGCAGCGCGGCGCTCCTTTGTCAGCCCGGCTGGTTTTTGGGATTTTGCACTGCGGGGCGCCCTCATGGTGCACCGAAAACACCTCCTCAATCGCGGTTGGCTACCCTCCAACCGCCGTCGGTTACCCTCCAACTGCTGTCCGGTGCCGCTTCACCGCTGTCAGTTACCGCCCGAATATGACGGAGTGCATGCTCAACCCACGTTTTTTTTTCGTTGAGATCGGGAGCGCCCTGTCAGGCAGGCAGAAAGGGAGATGGTGTCATGCTGGAGGCTGGTCCCGCGCCCACCAGCAACACTTTTAGCACAGCTCTGAGGAGGTGGGAGGGAGGGAGGGAGGGAGGGAGGGAGGGAGGGAGGGAGGGAGGGAGGGAGGGAGGGAGCGGGAGTGGGAGGACCGCACGTTGTACGGTGCGCAAACCGCCCTCCGGGACCATCCGTGTGACTTGTTTGGACTTGTACCCGTGCCGTTTGGACGCCTCAATATTCCCTGCAATCGGTTCCCGGTCCCCGGCATCGGTCGCTTGAACACCCCTTCAATTCACGCAGCCCAAGCGTTTGTGTACCCAAACGCCGCCTCCCACTTGCAGTGCCTTGAATGCATTGCATTTCGCCCCCGAGGACCCATTTCTCTGATGTGGTTGGGTCGGTCCAGTGGATGGGCCAGGGGAGTGCCTCACGTGCGGTGGGCGTGCGTGCGTTGAGGACCTGGCGTCGAACGATGGGGACGTCATGGGGCACTGACCAGCGGCGATAGGGTGGGCAATCCCTTTGTTTGGGTGCGGACATCTTTGTTGCAGCCCAGGGCCGATGGTGTGTGGGGTCTTCTGGGGGGCGGCAGGGGGCATTGGAGGCCACCGCCGCCGTCTGTAATACGGGTGTAGTACAGTGGTAAACGGCGCGTCCACCAAAGCAACGCGATGCGATCGAGGCACCCCCCCCCCCCCCCCCTGAGGCTGTGGTTGAGCAATCCCCTGACCAGGGCCCAGGAGTGGACGTTAAGGGGACCACCCCCACCGCCATCCGTCAAGCGCCAACGGTCGGCAGTCGATCGCACACCGCGGGTCTTTGGGATTGCCGCCGAGGAGGCGTTCCAGCCCCGACCACCGGCACTCGGTCGAACACTGGCCCCCGCTGGTGTCCTGCCGCTGTGGATGGCCTGCCACGACTGCCGCACCCAAACCGCCGGGTGCGGCTGGTCAGCCTCGCCCCCTCCCTGTTCCAGTCCAGAGTTGTGCTTAGTTTTCGATCTACGGGACAGGGGGCGGGGGGAGGGGTAATGAGTGTAAAAAAAATTTTGTGCACATAAAATGAGCCTCTTATTTTTGACTCTCTATCCAAAATTTCATTCTTCTCCAGAGGACAATTTTGTTGGCTTCTCCGCCACCGGATAACAAAATGTATCAAACCCCCCCCAAAAAGCACACCAAAAAACCCTCCAAGAAAACATCTTTCCAAGAAACCCCCCAATTCTTACACAAAAAGGATAGCCTCCATCTTTGGGCCATTTTTGCCCCCCCCCCCCCAACACCCCCTTTAAGCACAGCCCTGCCCGCGGTAAGACCCCCTCAGTGAGACCCCTTTGGTCGGACCGCTTTGGTGCGAGCAGAGGGACAAGTGCCCCACACGCACCTCACGAATGAGTGGGTGGTTTGGCCTGGACGGGGGGGGGGGCGAACAGGGCACCTGGGCCGCACAGAAACACAGTGACGCAGGCTATGGACGGCCTGTGGACAGAGGTGTGTGGACGGCAAAGACAGTCAAACGACCCCAGCAACAACCAGCACATCCTCAATACGCCAACTATTGGGCGCCGCTGACACGCAAACGGCACATCCTGCCACATTCAGCACAGTCCCGGCACACCAACGACTGGGCTCCGCGAACGCGGAAACGACACCAGCAAGAGCACCGGCCGCAGCGGCCGACAGAACGCAGCGACCCGACGCAACATGCGAAGGGAAGAACGGGTGACCGTCCAGGGCCCCGTAAAGGAGCAACAACCCGACGGAATGTCACACGAGGGGGGGGGGGGGGGTACGTCTCTTATCTTCCCCGCACGCACCTCACGAATGAGTGGGTGGTTTGGCCTGGACTGGGGGGGGGGGGGGCAGTCCGCCAGATCACCCCCCCCCTCTGCCCTGTGGATACGCACATCCCCCTCCCAGTCCTCTGCCTTCGTCGCAGGTGTTCAGTACGAACGTGCGGGACCACGACGACGTGTTGGGCCGCGGGTGCATCGCGCTGGACAGCCTCGTGGCGGGGAGGACCACGTCGATGGCCCTCGACCTGGTGCCCAGTGGGCAGCTGCTGCTCGAGCTGACGGCGGAGAACTTCGGGCGCCGCGAATCCGTGAAGCCCGCGGAGGACGCGCAGTACCTGAGGGAGCTCCGCAAGGCCATCCTACGGTCCCAAGAGCGGACCCAAGACGAGGTGCCCCCCCCCCCCCAGGCCTGCGCTTGATTTTGTTTGGGGGGGGGGGGCAAGGATGATGCCCCCCCCCCCCCCGCCAGTGATGTATTAGAACGGCCGTACACCGTAGGAGGAGGGGGGGCTACCCCCACCCCCCGTGTACCCCCCCCCCCCTCCTCCCCTTCCAATGTTTGAGGCTGACAGCCAAAATTTTCCTTCGGCGCCTTCGGTGCCAAGAAGATTTAAAGCATTAATATTTTTGGCCCGCCTTCGGCGGGGACCATACGGAGACCCTGGGATGATGGGGGGTCCCAGCCAAAGCCCCCTCGCCCCCCGCCCCCTACCCGCCCTTTCTAATACATCCCTGACCCCCCCCCCCCCACAAGTCAGTGCTGGAGTCGGCAAACCCCCGCATGGACTCGGTGTGTGCATCTGGATGCACCTGGTCAACGGCACGGGCAACAGCCCCGTCTCTGGGACAGCCGACCCCTGGAGTAGTCAAACAGGACAAGTCATCCGGGGGCTCCGTTGATACGACCAGAACACGTTCAGACCCACGGAGGATCCGAGTGTACAGTGGCGAGAGGCCGGTAGGCGCCGCCAAAGGCAAACCAACCAACACCATGGCCTCGCCCCCCCCCCCCCCCCCACGACCAAAGGGACCATCGTGGGAAAACACGCAATTCCCCCGCGGGAAAATCTGATCGGGCCATTTTTGGTACGCAAACTTTTGGGTCCCAGCCCCCCCCCCCCCCCCCAGCCCTTCTAATTCAGGCCTGAGGGTGCCCCCCTCATCCCCTTCAGACACCCCAAACTGTGTTTTGTGGTGCCCTCATGGTCTCGGGATGTACAATGCTCACGTCTGGTGCGGTGCCCTGTGGGGGGGGGGGGTCAAACAGCCCCCCCCCCCCCGTGTGGGGGTAGGACACCGCTGTGTCCGCCGTGTTCCGCAATGCCGCGTGCACGGGTTTGCCAGCTCCCCCCCCCCCCAATGGCTAAGCACCGCCCCGGTATCAGGGGCACGGAGGCCAGGGGCCCGGACCCGCTCTGCAAGGGCCGTGTGCCACGCACTAATGGCACGCCACTCGCAGTCTCTGAGGGGGCCTGAGAACCCGAACGAGGAAATGGCCCTGTGGGCCCACGGATGCATTGGAAGGGGGGGGGTACTCCCCCCCCCCGCCCCCCTCGGGGCGCCCAGCCTATGCCCAGCCACTGTCCCCTTAATGCCAAGCTCCAGCCTCAATGGCATTCGTAACCGACAGTAACCGCCCCCAACCGCTTTGGCAACCTCCTCCAACCGCCTGCCTAACCGCCTCTGGCGCCGCCTCGGAGATCTCTTCCCTTCTGATGCATCCGTGTTTCAGACGCAGGTGCTTCTGCTTCACAGTGGCGACCGCCCGCACACCAGATGACCCGCAGGCCCTCTTGGCCAGGCCAATCACATTCTTTGCACGAGGACGTCTGTTCAGGCCTCTATCGGTGCCCCCGCCCACGAGGCGCCCCTCCCTCTCCCCATTCCCAATGCACCGCCTGCAGGGCCAGGACCGGAGGAGGCTGGGGGTGGGAGGGGGGGGGAGCGGTGATTCACAAAGTTGTCC
>OZ038394.1:19471780-19501022 GCA_964036045.1 Eutreptiella sp. 'Long Island Sound 2002'
CCTCTTCGGCACCTCTGAAAACTCAGCACCGCCGGGGGAGGGGGGGGGGGGAGGGTCCCACATCCAACCCCTAGACCCCCCCCATTTAAAGGAGCCCCGGGGGGGGGGCTAGTGCACACCCGCATGACGGACGTCTTGCAGTCAGGTCAGCCGGTGGGACATGGGACATCCGCTGTCCGCACGCTGCGCCTCACACACGTAGCGCCGTTCCCACGCCGTCCGGCACAGGCTATTGCTTAGGGAGAAGCCCCCCCCACCCCCCCGGGGGGGCGGGTCAGAGGCCTCAAATTTGCCTCAAATTTCCGGCCTCTTTGATAAACTTCATTTTTTGCCTCGGCACATTTTTTTCTGATGTGGGGGGGGGGGCCCCGGGGGGTCGTTAAGCAATACCCTGGTCTGGCACGGCGCCGGTGCCCCTCGTGCCCCCCCCCCCGTTCCCGCAGGATCTGGAGGCGTCGTGCCGGGACACCATGGAGGACCTCTGGCTGGCGCACACGGAGCTGGTGGAGTACACCACGGAATTGTGCCGGAAGTGGGGCGGCAGCGGCCCGAAGCCCGCCCCCTACGAGCACCCGTACCGCCGTAAGATCCGGCAGATCGAGAGGTCCGGCCAGTGATGCATCGGAAGGGAAGGGGCCTCGGAGGCGGCCCCAGAAGCGGTTGGATCGGCGGTTGGAGGAGGTTGCCAAAGCGGTTGGGGGCGGTTACTGTCGGTTACAAATGCCGTTGAGGCCGGCACTTGCCGTCAGGGGGACAGTGGCTTGGCATCGGCTGGGCGCCCTGGAGGGGGGAGGAGTACCCCCCCCCCCTTTCCAGTGCATCCCTGGGTCCGGTCCTGCCCCTGGGCCGGAGCGTGCGGCGATGGCGATGGGGCGGGGCATTGGCGGGGGGGGGCGGGGGGCCGCCGCGGTCCTTGGGGCGCGGCAGGCGTCGCAAGTCCGCGTGGGGGACGGTCAAGGGCCAGGCTCTGAGGGGCGGTCGTGCGGGAGCCGCACCGACGGGGGCCGCGGGCCCTCGGGAATCGGAGGCTGGGGCTCTGGGGCTGCGGTGCCGGCGGCGGAAGACCGGCGGACGGGACGATTGGGGGCGGGTTTGTTTTGGCGGCGGCGGTGGGGGGGAGGGGGGGCGGATGTGGGAGATCCATCGGAAACAAACCGCGGCAACGCCTGTTCGGGCACTGGCCCACGGTGGCCCTCCTCCGGAAGGAGGTGTGGGGGGGGGGGGGGGCAACGCGCATGGCAGCGCGGGGGGAGGCGGGTGGCGGACGACCAGAGCGCGGAGGGGGAGTGGGCAGCCAAACCCGTACAACGACCCGCTCAACCACCAGCACGACCCCCTGGCACACCAACTACTGGGCCCCGCTACCGCGGCACCGACACCGCAAGAGGAACACCGGCCGCGGCGGCCGTCAGAACGCCGCGACCCGACGCAGCGCGCGGAGGGACGAACGGGCGACTGTCCAGGGCCCCGTGCAGAGCCGCGACCCGACGGAATGTCACACGAGGCGGCGGGGGGCGCCTGGTCGCCGATGGGCACAGGCTCACTACATCGTCTTGGGACTGTTCGGTGGGCCTGACGAGCTTCATCCCACGTCCAGTGCCGGTCCTGTGCCGGGGCTCATGCGGGGCATCGCGTGCGGGGGCCAGGGCTCCTTTTGACTACTCAGCGCCATTGCCCCCCCCCCCCCCCCCAAAGTGATCAAGGCCAAACGTTCTTCGGCCTTCAGCCAATCCAAAATTTCTCTGTTGCCTTCGCCGCCAATGAGTTTAGACCAAAAACTCTCTTCGGCGCCTCTAACAACTCAGCACCGCCCCCCCCCCCCCCCCAGACCAGCCCCTTAAAAGGAGCCCCCGGGGGGGGGGGGGCTAGTGCTCACGCGCATGACGGGGCTGCAGGCACGTCCTGAAGTCAGGTCGGCCGGTGGGCCGGCAGCCACGCAGGCCGGTGCGATCAGAGCCGTCCGCCCAGAGCCTGGGGGCCGGTGCACTCGGAGGCACCGCCCGGGGGCACAAGGGCCCGGGGGCTGTGCTCTCGCGCACGGGTGGGGGCGGGGGGGGGCGGCGCAGCGGCCGCCCTCCATAGCCCATACGCCGCCCCGGGGGCCGCCACCCCATCAGCCCACGCACCGCGGACCTGCATCCCATGCAGCACCCCGCCGCCGGGACCCGCCCCCGCCCGTCACACGCCACCCCCCGAAACTCAACGATTATCTTTCTAGACCCCCCCCCCCCCCCTTTAAGTACCAATCGTTCATGTTTCTCAGCCTTTGTGGCACCCACCCACCCCTACCCCCTCCAGCTCTGTGAAGCGCGCGGCCGCACCAATTTGCATCGTCATTCCTTCTGCACATTGTTCTGAGGTCATGCAGCCCAGCAGCTCTTGGGAACAGGCCATTGCTGAGTGTGACGGACCCCCCCCCCCCGAAGGTCAGAGGCCGAACAAAAGTTTGTGTCCCTAAAATCGGCCTCAAACTTCCGGCCCCTTTAATAGATTTAATTTTTTTGACGGAGGAAAAATTTTCTGATGTGGGTGGGTGTGTGGGTCGGCCGGGGCTGGCCAGGGCCCCAGACAACAGCCCCCCCCCCCCCCCCATTCGGGGGTCCTTCAGCAATGGCCTGTGCCAAAGGTTCCATCTACACCGCTTCGCTTGGCTCGCCTTCATTGGGTCTCACCCCCCCCCCGCACCCCCTCGCAAACATACGGCAGGGGCTCTTTGGGTCACCTGCTGAGGACCCCCCCCCCCCTCCACAACCCGACAAGACCTGCTCCGTGTAGCATCCCCCTCTGGCCCAGCTCTGTCCAATGCAACAATTTCACTGAATTGCACCTTTGAAATGGGCCTTGGCCAACATACCACCTTCACCCTCGGGGAGGAGACATATAGCGCTGAGGCGAATGTGGGACCAGGCACAAAGCAGGGGGACATCTGTGCGCAGGTGCACCCTCTTGAACAATGCGGCGGCGTGCCCAACAAGGGAAGTTGACATATGCAGCAGCCGCTCCGCTCACACCCAGGGTCACTGCCTGGAAAACCAGGGCCCGATTCGCGATTCGTGGGGTGCACCTTCTTCTCTGCGGTGGTGCCAACCTAAAGCCACCCGCCCTCGTCCACCTGAGGAGCATTGAGGGTGCCCTTTTTGCCCTTTGCAGAAGTGCTAGGGACTCCAGGTGGGGCAATGGCTGCCAGCCTTGCTTTGTTCCGGAGGTGGCGGGTGCATGCAGCCCCCAATCCGTCCCGGGGCTCTGACCCACCCTCTTCCCGATGGCGGAGGAAAAACACTCTCTTCAACACCATTGGCAGCTGGCCAGTCTTTCGCCCCCCCACGCCTCCCCGCCCCCACCCCCCGGGCAAATGTCCTCCCCCTCGCATGTACCAAGTGGGGGGGGGGGGGGTTGAAGGGAAACAACATGCACGAAGGCTTGTTGTTGAATGTTTGCCCCCACTTTTGGGGATTGCTGCGTCTCTGTCTGCCCGTGTACCCGCCGCGCGCCATCGTATTCCAAACCGCAATGCGCGCTTTGGTTGAGCAGCCCTCCGGCACCGGTGCCATCCGACGAGGGTAAAGTGCATTTGGGAGCTGGTCATTGGGCCTTTCCGTCTTTTTGGTTCGTAGTTGCAGATTTCTGGGAGGGAAAGGGAGCAGGCCTTTGCTTGAAGGGGGGGGGGGGGGCTCAGGGCGGGTTTCTAGTGCCAATGGTGCTGGGTCCTACTCAGTTGCCCGTAGGGCGGGGCTCCTTCCTACTGAGCTGACCGGCATGTGGGCTGGATCCTACTGAGATCCCCTCACCAGGGCAGGGGGTCACCCCCAGCCCCCGCCCCCACTAAGCAAAGGCCTGACAGGGAGGTTGACCTTGAAGCCCCCTCTCACAGAACCGCATGGACGTCGTGCAATTCCCCAACCGCATTTTTTTTCACGAAAAGTTGCATAATTTCCCCCGGGAATCCTTTTCTGAACACAGCCCAGCCCGCACGCATCTTCTCCACGACCGGCACTGGACCCGGATGCGCGCCTGCTCCTGCACGCGGATGTCGTGCTGCCCGTACCACAAGCCACCAGTGGACAGCCTTCCATTAGAACGGCCGTACACCCACGGGAGGAGCCCCCCCCCCCCCCCCCCAGACCGAAGGGCCCATCGCGGGAAAAGACGAAATTACAATCGGGAAAATCGGATCGGCCAATTTTTGGTACCCAACTTTTTCGGTCCCAGTCCCGCCCCCCCCCCCCCTCCCTCTCTTCTAATGTCAGCCTGGCAGTGGAGAGCGTACAGCAGCCCCGGGGCAGTGCAGAGCAGTCTCCGACCCCTTTGGAGTGTTCTGGGCCCTGCCCCTCCCGCGCCCCCCCCCCTCCCCTTCTCGTCAGCGTCCCCCTGCCCCCCGCCTCCACCCCTGCCCCCGGCCGCCTCTCCGCAGGCATTACGACAAGATCCGTCTGCACGAGGACTGCCCCTTCGTCAACGAAGTGGACTGCCCCTTCCGCCACGGGCCCGTCCAGCTGCACGCCGCCAGCGAGCACGCCCCCGGCGGCAAGAGGCCCGGGATGTTCGACACCCCCCACTTCGACTTCGAGGCGAAGTACGGGAAGCAGGACACGTGGCGGCAGTACGTCAAGTGACCCGGCCAAGGCAGACGTGACGTCCCGGGGCGATCCCCGAGCCCCAGCGGAACGTGACCCTTTATCCCTCGCGGCGTCCTCGCCGGCCCGTGGGGGCACCGACACCCCAGCGCCTACGACGCTGCATTCCCATGTCCCCCCATCAGGATTCGAACCAGGGACCTCTGGTTAAGGTGTCAGGTGCACGACAGCTGAACTACGCGACCTCGTTTCGGGACGCAAGGGACGCGCGCGCGCGGCGCGTCCCCCGGTGCGGCGCGGTGCCACGCTCCCCCCCCCGCCTCTTGGGAGTGGGGGAAGGCGAGGGCACCGCCATGGGGGGCCTTCCCACGCCCAGTGCCCCGCGGGCGCCGGGGGGCGGCCAGCAGCGTCGCGGTGGTTGTATTGTGGGCGGAGGTCGACGGGCGCTGCCGCAGTGACGGTCGCGAGCGTCGCGCACGGCGCCAACACCGTGCGAGCCCCTCCGCCTCCCTGTGCCCTGCAGCCCCGAAGCCCCCCCCCCCCCTCCGGGTGTGCCAGGCTGACCCCAGTAGGAGTACCCCCCCCCCCCCCTGGGCCCTGGTTTCATTGTGGAAAACAAAATTTTTGCCGCGATGTTGGGTTTCTGGATTTTGCCGATTTGTTGGGATTCTGGGACACCTGATGGGAAGGGGGGGGGGACTCTCTGGGCTACCCCTGCGCTAAACACAAAGATGAAGTTTGCAAAAGGAAATGTTGATTTGGGCTGTTTTTGGGAGACACACATTTTTGGGTTCCAGACCCCCCCCCCCCCCCGCTTTGCTACCACATCCCTCGGGGTGGCCCATCGGTTGTGGACCGTCCTGGGCAGATGGGGGGTGACCCGCTGGAGGGCGGCGGCCCCAAGGCGAGTGCGGGGCGTGCCCCCGGAGACTGGGCGGGGGATCGGGCTCTGAAGTGTGTGTCGGGGAGGGGGGGGGGGGGGGGCTTGATAGAGCCTCCCTCCCCCCCCCCCGCCCCCTTCCCTCCGAAGGGGGTCCGGCGTGCGGCATCCGGTGCCGGTTTCGGGGTCAGAAATGATCGAACGTGTTTTTGGCACTGCGCCGTCGTTCTGGTGAAGGGGCGCCCCAGCCCCACCCGGGGGCTTGGGGGTTTAAGGGGGGGGAGATCCCGGCGGTTTACCCGGCGAAATCCGGGGACGCTGCCACCCCCCCCCCCAACCCAAACCCCCCACCACTGCCCACATTTTTTGGGGTGGGTGGGTCATGGGCACGCCTGCGCTTGAAGGGGGGTGTTGCCCCCCATCCCCCCCCCCCCACCCGCTTGGGGGGCGACAGTCAATTCTGCCCCAACCGCCTCGGCCCACCCCCCAGCACTCTCCGACCACTTCGCAACCGCCTGGGCGGCACCCGCAACCGCTTTCCCCGCCGCCAGCAACCGCTGTTTACCCCCCCTTTCGGTCTCCTTCCCCCTCAAGTGCATCCCCAGTCATGGGCTAAGAGGGACGGGTTTGGATACTGTGGGGGTTGATCTGCTTTGTAAGATGCTATCCATTCCGGCGGAGCGCAGCGGTTTGCTTGGTTTTGGCAGAAAAGTCTGGGACCTCCGCCGGCGGTTACCCGCCAACTGCCGGCGATTGAACCACCAACCGCCGACGGTTGATGGCCAACCGATGGCGAGGTGACGGTTGTTGGCCGCTGTCTCGGGGGATTCCACGGGACAACGGGGGTTGTGGGTGCGCCCGCCGCTTTGCGCTGCAGCGTCTCCTTCGGGGCAGGAGAGGCGTTGTCCTGCGCGGGGCCACCCGGTGGGTGTGGCAGAGATGCCGAAGATGCGCCTTCGGGGAGGGGGGGGGGGGGGGGGCATGACCCGCGGGATGGGGGAACAGAAATCGTGGGCCAGGTCAGCGGCTTGTGGAGCTATGCGTCGTGCGGCCCGATACCGGGAACTGCACGTTACATCCGAAGGGGGGGGGCTGCGGAGGTGGAGTTGTAGGCCAAAGACCCGTCGTGTCGGGTACTGCGAGGCCCCTATTGTCACGAAGGTTCCGGTCCCCGGAGTTTTGCTTACCAAATCAGCGACTCCTGGTGGGGGGCGGGGGGGGGGGCTAACACCCCCCCTGCCCCCTCGGACCCGGATTTCATGGCGGGAAAACGAACTTTGATTTGGGCTATTTTTGGGACACAAACTTTGGACTTTTGGGTCCCAGACCCCCCCCCCCATCCCCCCACCCCCACCCCCGTTAAGCACAACTCTGCCGGTCCCCCCCCTCCCAACACCGACGGCTGCTGGTTCCGAGCCGACTGCTGTCAGCAGACACTGACCGCCGTCGGCCGCAGTGCCATGGCACATGGGAGTTGTTGTCCCCGGTCTCGGACGATAGCTCTGCCTGACCTGTGCCGTGATTGTACAAGAAGTGGGGGGGGGGCGTAGTGCGCCGGGCACGCGCCGGGCCCCTCTCTGCCCATGATACCACATGCCGCATTGCCTCAACGCGCCTCGCCGCATTCGTAAGCGACAGCGTCTGCCAAGGACCGCAGTTGCTGGGAGAGCGGTGCCGGGCCGCAGGCACCCTGACCTTGCTCCCTCTCTTCTCCGCGTACCAGACCACATGCTCTAGTCCCCCGCTGACCCATGCTGCTCCTCCTTCGTATGGCATGCCTCCCCCTCTTCTCCATGTGCAGCTCGCCATAGGGACACTGCGAGGGCTGTCTTTTGGCACTCGCACATACTCGTTTCCGCCCCCGCCCCCCGGCAGCAAGGAAGATACTCCGCTGTGGACAGAGTGCGAATACTCTGGGCGAAGATATTACTGGAACGCGCGCGCCACAAATGGTGCAGCGAGCAGAAGATATTACTGCAACGCACTACCGGTAAGTCACGCATTGGTGAGCTAGCACCCATGGCCTTCTGCAACATTCAGTTTGCCGGTTGTGGTGAGCACCCCCCAGCCTGGGGTCTTCGTGATGACCGCATACCGGACACTGATCAGGCCGTCAGGGGAGGACGCCACGGGCAGAAATTGCATTCTGGATTCCCCCCCAAGCGGGTGGATGCCCGCGGCAGTGCGGATGCCCACAGTAGTGCGGATGCCTGCTTGTCATAGCAGAAGGTTCAAGGGCGAGAGGCCAATAGGCGCCGCCACAGGCTAACGGAGCCAACCACCAAGGCCTTGTGCCAACCCCCCCCCCCCCCGAGAGTCGAATGTTTTATGTGGTGACTTGCTTGCTCGGCAGCGGTTGGCAGCTCATCGACGGCAGTTGGCGGTCGACCGATGACGCTCAGCAATTGACCCCCGGTTTAAACCCCCTTTAAACCACAGTTTAGGCCACACGCGCTGCTCCCTTTCTTCGGCGCTTCATAGTTTTGCGCGGAGGGCATGGCAGGGTCACGGCACAGGGGGAGCGACAGGGGGAGGGGGGGCGCAGCAGGGGGACGGCCTAAGCGACGGTGCATCATCGTCGACGCGGGTGGCCTGGTCTATCGACACCAGGTCCTGGTCTGCCGGACGGGGTCCGGGATCTGGAAGTTCAGAAAAGAGTGGGGCACGAATATTGTCGGATATTGTTGGGGTCCGCGTGACGAGGGGGCCCAGAAAAGTCATCGCATGCCTGAGATTCGGTGAAGCTTTTTCATTTCGTTTTGCCGGACTCTCATTGCTGTTGACGGATGATGGCCTGGGCAAGTGGAGCCTCTGGCGCAGCATGTCCCCCCGCCCCCGCCGGTTTGTGGGGGCTCTGTTGGACACACCTGCTCCAAATCCCCTGGTCGCTGCCACTGGGCGGATGGAAGAGACACTTTGCCGGTTGCACATGCAGCCCCTTCCGAGTGGGGGTGCGGTGAAGGGGGCTCCGCCCCCCGTCGCCGCGCCGAGCGTACCACAATCAGTTGAGCTGCCCAGCAGCAGGGCATTGAGCGATGAACAATGGGTTGCTGTCATTCGTTACGAGCCTCGCAGTTTGAGCAGCGATTGGATTTGATCATGGCCCCATCACCGCCGCAACAACAAGTCCAACCTCCAACTATTGGGGGGCCTATTGGGGGGCCTATTTGGGGGCCTATTTGGGGGCCTATTGGGGGGCCTATTGGGGGGGCCTATTGGGGGGCCTATTGGGGGGCCTATTTGGGGGCCTATTGGGGGGCCTATTGGGGGGGCCTATTGGGGGGCCTATTGGGGGGGCCTATTGGGGGGCCTATTGGGGGGCCTATTGGGGGGGCCTATTGGGGGGCCTATTGGGGGGCCTATTGGGGGGGCCTATTGGGGGGGCCTATTGGGGGGGCCTATTGGAGGGCCTATTGGGGGGCCTATTGGGGGGCCTATTGGGGGGCCTATTTGGGGGCCTATTGGGGGGCCTATTGGGGGGGCCTATTGGGGGGCCTATTGGGGGGGCCTATTGGGGGGCCTATTTGGGGGCCTATTGGGGGGGCCTATTGGGGGGCCTATTGGGGGGGCCTATTGGGGGGGCCTATTGGGGGGCCTATTGGGGGGCCTATTGGGGGGGCCTATTGGGGGGCCTATTGGGGGGGCCTATTGGGGGGCCTATTGGGGGGGCCTATTGGGGGGCCTATTGGGGGGGCCTATTGGGGGGCCTATTGGGGGGCCTATTGGGGGGGCCTATTCGGGGGGCCTATGGGGGGGCCTATTGGGGGGCCTATTGGGGGGCTCTATTAGGAGGCCTATTGCCAGCAGCAGAATCGTTCAACGGTCGCTGGGCGGTGCGGATTCTTTTTGCGACAAGTTCCCTTGGCATGCACACTGTTTGTGGTTCCCTCCATGTCCCCCCCGCCACAACCGTTGTACAGAAAGCCCTTGTTTGTGTGTCCTCGTAACCGCATGTTGCCTTGCCTCTCATCGCGCCCTGTCTTGGACGGAGTATTGATCGTGATCACCTGCGCACATCTCCGGCACTGAGGCACTGCGCCTCCGTGCCTGGCCCCGGCACGAGCCCCTGAGACGTGCACGCCCCAACGCCCTCGCACCGTCCCTTGGCCACTGCCCTCCCGAGCTGCGCCTGACCCGCCGCCCTTGCGCAACACCCGGAGATACGGCGCGAGCACCGGCCCCTCCCGCACCACCCCGGCGCCCGCCTCTTGCTCGATGCCCTGGCACAACAGCTCGACGGAGGCTTCTACTCCCCCCCTCCCCCTGCGAGAGCAATGCCCTGGTCGGAGCACTGGTAGGCGTTGTTTGCCGCCACTTTGGGAACCGTGGAGTTTGGCGGTCCTGTTTCTGTTGGCCCATGACGATCAAGGGAATGCCGTGCACGCAGCGCAACAACACCCCCCAAGCAGTTTCTGTGGTTGGGGGCTGGGCATGGTATTGCCACGGATTTTCACTCCTCTTCGGAGGTGGAGACTGGGGAATCGCCTGACGACTGTTGCATGCATGACGCAGCGGTCGCCGCGTGTGTCTTCGCGTGAACAACGCCTTTTCTTTGACAGAGCAACAGACGTGCCGCTAGCGTCCGGCAGGAAATCCGGGTCTCGTTAGGAATCGGCCCTGTGCTGTGTGCCACCCGGTAATACCTGCCCCACCCACAACCAGAACTCAGTAGGAACCTGATGCGTCTGGTGCATGGCTCAGTAGGGCCCAGGCTTGCTTGTGTTGAGGCGGGCTTGGCAGACGCGAGTGGCAAGTCTGCGGAGCAACACCAGGCGCTGTTTCCGTCAAATTTCTGGAATTTTAGTGTTGCTCTCGCAAGAGGGACGGGGGGGTAGCATTGGCACGGACGGCAGCTGGTCCTGACGCAGGCGTACCATGGCTGCAGTTTGTGTGCGCTGGCATGCCTGAAGGGCATCCGACCCCTCAGCGCACGTTCCTCGCGATTTCTGGCTATTTCAGGCCACTTCCATCTGAAACCCCGGAGGTTTGGGGCATCCCCCATTGGCATTCGGGATGTCTGCCCTACAGCCCACCAAAGTCAAAGTGGCATTCTGTCGCGTGTGCTGCCCATGTCAATACCTCTACCCCGGCGCCTCTAACTCCCCCTGTACAAAAGCTGTTTGTTTCCAAAGCACCGATGTACAATGGTTCGCCGGCGAGTGTGCACCGCCCGGCCCGATCCCGACCGGGAGGCTCCAAACGCGACCCCAGCCGGTGTTGTGTCCCAAGGAGCACATGGAGTCGAACACACCGATTCTCTAACCAGGGACTGAAGGGACCCACGATGGCAAGGGGGGCGTTCAGACTCAGATCCTGACCCCAAGCCCCACCCCTCCCCCCCCTCCGAGGAGGTCCAAAGTGTTCAGGAGGTCTGGTCCACATTTGGCCCAAATCTGGCGCCGGAAATTTTTTTTGGCATAGCATTGGGGGTACAAATTGACTGCACCCTCTGTGTATTTGCTCAAAATGCTCAGAATTTTATGGGGAATTCAAATATGCATGCAAACCAGGAAAACATTTTTCACCCCCGAACCTTTGCCCCCCGTCCCCCCCCCAAAAAAAATCTGGCTGCTGGGACCGAACCCCCAGGGGATAAATTTTTTTTTCAAAGACCCCACATAAGTGTGTTCAAAATGATCAGCGCGACGAGGGGATCATTTTGGGGCATGTATTTTGGGGTACCCGTGACCCCCCACAGGCCCCACGGGGCGACCCCAAACCCCCCCCCCCCAAGGACCCCTGAACGCCCCCCGTGCACGATGGACAAGGGGAGTGGACAGTGTAGGAGCATGGAAAGAGGTTGCCCTCTCTTCTCTTTGCAATTCCTCCCCCTTTGAGTTCCTGCCACTCCCCACCTCCAAGCGCAGGGGATGTCATTCCAAGGACAGTCTCCCAAGTGGGCCCTCAAGGAAACGGGGCCAACGCTCCCCCACCGACCCTCAGGGCAAGGCCTTGAGGTGCACGCTTGCCCAAAAGCCGGATGCTACTCTGTGACTGCTGCTGGACTGGCGGAACCATAAATGTTCTGCCTTCTGACCCGCTTTTTCGACGGCACACAGGTATGGGGCTCCATTTGGTGCAGGCCTCTGCTGTGACCGGTGCATACCCACGTGTGAATACTGTGTTGTGGTGCTTTATTTGCTTTATTTGCAGTGTGTGTGTGTGCGGGGGGGGGGGGGGTGCACTACATGGGCTGGAAGTAGCCCTGCGTCTCCTTCATTTCTCCTGAGCGAATTTGGGCCCCAGCGCTGTACCGATTCCTGTTTGCATTGTGCAATATGCATGCACCCTGCATTGGGTGTGCGGGAAGTGTGCAGACAGCATACACCAGCACACACAGCCACCGCGTCCTGTGGGGCATTCAGCGGCGGCATTGTTCAAGCTTGCTGCAGGATTGTTGTATGGTGGAGAGACAACCGAGACACCTGTTTTTGTGTGCTGTCCGCGTTCCATCCTGGTGCGAAATGCGTGCCGTAGGGCATGGCAGTCTGGCGCAACTGGAAACCCAGGGCATGATACATTCTCCGACTGCAATGCCTCGTGGCATACGTTAGCACCTGATTGCTATGCACAGTAGAGTACAATGGCACAGCCCCGACTGCAATCCCCCACGGCAGTCAGGAGTTGATACCATAGGACATGGCATGTGGCACTGGCTTTGGGTGCAGCTGGCAAGGGCTTGGTTTTCTGAGGAAGTTATGTACGGCATGCAGCTGAAGCCCAGCCCGCGTTGCAATGTGCGGAAAAAAAAAATTGTCCGGTGTTCGCCACCAGCTGCAAGGAACACACCATGGCCTTCATCACAATAGTGGCGTGCTGCCTGATCATGGGTGACTTTTGTTGGCCAACTGATGAACACAGACCACTTTAAAGCACTGATCTAGCTTGCCCTACCCCCCCCCCCCCCCCTTGTCCATCACCCCAGGGGGTGGGGGGACCGTCCCTTGGGCCATGAACAATCAGAAATCAATAGGAAATCACAGGCGCCGAAGAAAATTTTTAGTTGGGTGTACCCCCCCCCCCTTTGTAATAAGCTACGCCCTTGTCCAAGCTACAGTAGGCGTAGGGACCGCATTAATTTGGTACCGAGTTTTAATTCGGTACCAAACGTAGTGCAGCCACATAAGACATGGGTTTGGTGACGAATTTGCGAGTCACATAGAGTCATGGACACATTTGTTGTGGGTGTTTGCCCACTTGAACCCACATAGCTCTGATTTTTGGTATCCTTGTGCATTATATTCCCCTTGCTTGCGCCAGCTCACCATGCAATCCTCTCTTTTTGAACCTGGGCGCCTGGTGTCGGTAGTTGTATGTGTCGCGCGCAAGCTACACCCGTGTCCAAGCTACAGTAGGCGTAGGGACTGTATTAATTTGTGACATTGGCGTAGCTTATACAAGGCGGGGGGGGGGGGGTACTAGAATTCAGGTGACTGTTGTGTGGTGTCCGCTCCCCCCCCTCAGGGCTGGGGGCAGCCATCATTTGGTGACAGCCCCCCCCCCCCCCCGGGGTGGGGGGGGGGACCGTCGTCTTCACCTGATAATTCACCCGATATGTGCGCAGCTCAGGGTCTTCAGTCAATACTGCGTCAGAGGTTACTTCAGGCATAGCTTGGCCGCGGCCCTTGGCATCAGCACACGTGCATTCCCAAAATTGAGCGCATCAAGACATTGGTGAACAAAAAAGTACCATGTAGGTGCTTTCTCGGCGAGTGCAACAAATGACATCATGGCGACAGTGGCTTTTTACCGCAATGCAACAACACTTGTGTCCAGACGCCAATGTAAATGCAGTCTTTCAGTGTAGATTTCATTGCATTTTGCGCTCCTACCCCCCCCCCCGTATAAGCTACGCCCTTGTATCTGTGAACGATCTGTGGCGGCGGCTTCGCCGCCGTATTGATGACTATGCACGTTTTGAGAGCGTGGGTCTGTCGGTGGGGACCTGTCGCTGGACTTTCCACCACTCATGGATAAGCTACGCCCTTGTCCAAGCTATAGTGGGCGTAGGGACCGTAATAATTCCGTACATTGGCGTAGCTTATACAAGGGGGGGGGGGGGTATGAGGTGAATCCACTCGCAATTCGTCCAATGTTGTGTGATACACGGCGTTGTGGCACCGTACGCATTGTTGTGTTGCAGAACTACCCCCCCCTCCCCCTTGCACAAGCACCGCCTTGTCTAAGCACCGGGACCCGGTCTGACCGTCACTTTTACCAAATTTTCTGACCACGGTTTTTATGGTCAAGAACGAGGCAACGCGTGATTGTGTGCCGATTGTAGAGGGAAAGAGAGGCTGTGTCATGCACGTGATGAGTCCTCCTGCTCAAAACAACGTTCTGCTTGGTACTGCATATGACATCATCACGGTTGGGATATTCTTGTTTTTTGGGCCTCCTCAAAGTGAATCATAGCAATGAAATTCTCAATTGTACTCTTCTTTTGCTCAGGGGGCTTGCAAAGTGCGCCAGTGTAAGCATGGGCTGGTGGCAGCTTCACCCTCTGATAACACCCCCCAATGTTTTCAGTCACATTGCGCTTGGCAATCCCAACGCTCATTGCGCGCCAGGGTTTCATCTTCGGGCAATTTCTTGTCGACATTACCGGTGTAGACAGATCTGAAACTGGGCGACTAGAGATCACTCTGTTGGAACCGAAGATGTGTGGATACCCTTTGACTGGTCCAAATGCTAGTACTCTGCACAACTTGAAGACCTGTGGTCCAAATGCTGGTGGTCTGCAGAAATTGAAGTCCTCGAGTGACCAAGGCATGCCTGACTGGGCCATCATAAGATGTCTCGCCCGCAAATGCAAGAACAAAGGAGCAGGGCATAGCGGCTGATAGCAGATCTGCAAGCGCATATTGCGATGACGTTCATCTCTCTTGAAGTTGTATGCACATGGGAGTTCAATAGATACTCAAGGACATAACACCAAAAGCGATGGGTGGCGGGCAACTCCATTTTGTCTGTGCACATACCCCCCCCCCCCATGTCCATCCCCCCTGCTAAGTGAAGACTTGGCTATGCACCTGCAAGCTGCCTCTGAGACACTTACCCTACTCAAGTATGCTATGAGTGTCCTGCTTTGGCACATGGCATTGGGTAGTCACAAGCACACTCTTCTCCAACACAAACTGATCTAAGTCATCGCCTCTTGGTACACCCAGGAATTATTGGTGTGTGACCGCAAAGGAGGGTGGCAATTCTTTGAGGGCGGTTTTTTTTGGATGTCTGAATTCCCAGCGATGATGTTGGGACTGACACCAGCAATGGTGACATGAACGCCACTTGTGACATCATCACGCTCCTTGCTCATCCAACGGCATGCGTACTGGTTGACATAATATACTTCAAGAGCAGTATGCACAGCCCCATGCTATATGCCAGCTAGGGATCTTCAAAAGAAGGGGTCGAATTTTTTGGTGGAGGTGGGGGGCTGGCACCGAGTGTGCCACCGCTGAGGCATCTTCTGGAAATGTCAGGTTGGCCAAGAAAGGGAGGCACCCATCATATATGAGGCACCCATCATATGCGTGTCCTCAAGGCCCTTGATGGATGTTCTATGCAATATGCGTGTCCTCGAGGCCCTTGATGGCTGTTCAATATTACATGCGTCTCCTCAAGGCCCTTGATGGTTGTTCGGCATATGTTTGGCAGTGTGCCCACTAGGGTGCAGGGTTGGAAGGTGGGCTCGGGGAGGGGTGCAGGGACCCCAGGCCCCTATTTTGGGGTCGGGAAGCACAAAAAAAACATGTTTTAGAAGTGAATTGGATGGTTATTAGTGGGTATTTGCCCCTATAAAGGGCCGGTGATGGCTAAAAATAGGGTATGACATCACTACTATTAGGATCTTAACCACAATACTAAAAATAGGTAAATTTGTGGTCCAAACCCCTAATACGAGCCCTTTCCACCCCAGATATCAGTTTGACGAACATCAAAATGGACAATAGTACATTCAATACTCCAAATTACTGTGTCGTTAGCGGTATATAGGGGTGGTGTGGGTTTTTTTTTTTAGGATTTAGTTGTTATTTTTAGTACTGTGGTTTGGATCCTAGTAGTAGTGATGCCATACCCTATTTTTAGCCATCACCGGCCCTTTAAAGGGGCAAATACCCACTAATAACCATCCAATTCACTTCTAAAACATGTGTTTTTGTGTTTCCCGACCCTAGAATAGGGGGTGGGGGTCCCTACGGCCCTCCCCGAGCCCACCTTCCGACCCTGCACCCTGGTGGGCACACTGCCAAACATATGCCGGTTGTTCTATTTCATTATCTTTCTCATATGCGTGTCCTCAATACCCTTGATGGCTGTTCTATATCATATCCGTGTCCTCAAGGCCCTTGATGGCTGTTCTATGTCATATGCGTGTCCTCAAGGCCCTTGATGGCTGTTCTATATCATATCCGTGTCTTCGAGGCCCTTGATGGCTATTCTATACAATATGTGTGTCCTCAAGGCCCTTGATGGCTGTTCTACATCACGTGTCCTCAAGGCCCTTGATGGCTGTTCTATACAATATGTGTGTCCTCGAGGCCCTTGATGACTGTGCTGTATCACATCCGTGTCCTCAAGGCCCTTGATGGCTTTTCTATATCATATGTGTGTCCTCAAGGCCCTTGATGGTTGTTCTATATCATGTTCTATATCATATGCCTGCCGAAGGGGGGAAAATGTTTCCTGCCCATGTGTCTATACTCAAAATGCTCACATTTTTGTGGAGAATTCAAATGTGAGTGAAAAACACTAAAAATTTTCGACCCTCTGACCCGATCTCCAAGTCGGCCTTGGCTGCAAGCACATCCATCTGTCACCTGTCACCTCTCCCTCGAGGGGGGGGGGGACAGGGGCAGGACCACTATGAAGACCCCTGATGCCAGGGAATGAATGATTGCAAATGAACATGGCTGTTTGTGCTCCTGCCTCTAGATCACATGGCAAATTTCAAGCGGGCATTCGGATGTCTGATGGCACTGTTGATCTGTTGTGCCATTACACATGCAGCGGTGTGCGTAATGGCATTGCACAGCAACAACACCAAGACCAAGCTTATGGGCACACTGTTCGGACTCCAGAGCCTGGGCTGTATAGTGCTCACTGTGTATGCTGGTGTGCACATTTTGAGGTATGCCAGACCGAGGAGAAGGCCCAGGTTTGCCTGGTCGCAGAAGACCGACTCTGCAGATTATTTGGAAAGTAGTCTCGATCAAGCACTCGCTGAACCCTCCACCAATTCATGTCCAATGGCATCGCTGCAGCGGAGTGCTTGCTGGACGTGGCTCTTTGTTCTCGTCGTTGGTGGCGTGGATGTGCTGTGGGCCTTATGCGGCGTGCGCTCCTTGTGGTTTGTGGCGACACTGGGCCACATCCCTGGCGGCACACGGGGACCTCCAGCTGCGCTGGTGGTGGGCGTTATTGTTTGCACTGTGCTGCTCAGCATGAGCCCTGCGGTGAGTACTGCCACGTGGCTCGATCTGCCGGCGCTCGTGGAGGTGGGCTGCGCTCTGCTACCGAGCCTCTTTTCGCTGGCCCAGCTCGTATCTGCAGACGCACCACCTCAACGCTCGCCTCACTCCTCGCCGCGGCATTCTATGAGTCGATCGTCACAGTCCCATTGTCACAGTCGATCGTCTCTACGCCAACCAAGATCCCCGGTAAGCCCGTCAAGGGATAGTGTAATCCAGGACATCAGCTTCCTAGTTATGAAGGACCGCCGCATTCGTCAGTCAGTGCACAAGCCGCTGCGGTACAGTGTGTCAAAGCAGATCGCTTCTGGGGGGTTTTCGGACGTGTTCCTGGGCCTGAGCCACGACACCGGGGAGCTCATCTGTGTCAAGCAACTGAAGGCCGGGTTCGCCGAGTCTGACATTGCAGCCATGGAGACTGAGGTCAGCCTTTTGAAGCGCCTGGCCCACCCCAACATCGTGCAGTACCTGGGAACCGACCGCGGAGAGCGGTTCACTATCCTCCTGGGGTATGTGCCCGGGGGCTCGATTGCGCTGCTGCTGTCGCAATTTGGCGCCCTTGAGGAGGAGCTTGTAACGCTGTACATCCACCAAGCCGTGCGGGGGTTGGAGTACCTCCATTCCGAGGGCATTGTGCACAGTGATATCAAAGGGGCCAATATTCTGGTGTCGGATAAGGGGGAAGTGAGGCTGACCGACTTCGGTTGCTCATACTGCAGCCGCAGTGCTGACGTCAACTGCCTCGTTATGGGCACTGTACTGTGGATGGCTCCGGAGGTGTGTCGGCAGGAGGAATCCAACTGGTCATGTGACATCTGGAGTCTTGGCTGCACCATCTTACAGATGGCCACCAACCAAGAGCCGTGGAGCGAGATGCAATTCGAGCACACCATCCCGGCCTTCTACCACATCGCCACCTGCCAGCAGCCTCCACAAGTGTCCGACACCCTCTGCAGCCCCATGCAGGACGTGGTGCGGCAGTGCCTGCAGCTGGAGGCATACCGCCGCCCCACGTGCCATGAGCTGCTGGCAACGCCTTGGCTGGCACTGGATGCCAGTGGGACGGATCAGAACTGCTCCGCCGCCTTTTCAAGCCCACGGTGGGCGCGCCTGCGGGCCGAAGAGAGCCCCGCAATGGCGCAAGGGAATGCCGGGCCCCCGCAGCGCAGTTCCAATGACTTTCTGAAGAAGACCCCGCCCCATCTGCCTTCGCCAGGGAGGTTGCCCACCTCGAGATCAGTATCGCCCGTTCGGCCGCAGTCGAACGCCTCCGGTCTGCCCCCGAGAGCACACGGCGCTCCTGCACACGAGTCTGGATGGGTGTCTGGCCTTCGTCAGTGGGATCTCAGTGCCTCCGCATGTGCGCCGTGCAGCCAAACCGCGGGCACGCGGTCAATGTCGGCGTCGTCCGGCCGCTGTCCATCCGAAGACATGCCACGGAGTGGTTCTGCAAGTATCCCCCCGCACTGCCGCAGTCCCGCGCTGTCGTATGTGGTGAGCATGCCACGAAGTGCAGCCCACAAAGTCGCAGTTGAGGGCACGCCCTCGATGTCGGCGCTATCAAGTCTGTCGCACGCGTCGGATGACGCGCCGCCATCAAGCGACTGCGGTCGTCCGGCGCGTTGCTGTAGTTGGAGGAACCAATTCGCCAAGCAGCTGGAGTTCCTGTCGACCATCGACTGCGAGAAGCATTCGGTTATGGAGCTGCAGGCACCGCGGTCAAAGCCACGGGCGCTCCAAGATCAGGAGATTCCTCAATAAAAGGGAAGAAGCTATAGTATATTCTGAGAGTGTGCTGTGGACTTGACGCCCCCCATCTCCACAGCTCGCCACCAACGCAGCTGCTTTTCAGGAACCCCTTCCCCCCTCATAGCAATGGATCCGAACCTGTTTCGCACTGCCGGGCATGGCGCGCGGATGGGTCCCTGACCCACTACAGATGCACAACACCATGCTGTACAGCATGCAGCTGGCCCAGGCTGTGCTCCAGCCAAGTGGGGCAATGGAGGGTCATGGGCAGGCGACTGGTGAGCAAACGTGGCTGTTGTTGCGGGGGGAGCCTCTTGTCATGCAGGATAGGCACTCTTTTCACCTCACAGGGGCTAGCCGTTAGCGGCTGGCCCATGGTGGGAGCCATGTGTGCCTAACCTATGGACTATTGCTCCCTACAATGAACTCCTCCCTCCTGAGAGTGTGCTTCGACACCGAGACTGTCTCGTGCTGTTGCTGAACTATTGCAGGTTCGAAAAAAAAAACAGTGGAGGGGTACCACACCTGGTTCCCTGCCGGCGGGATCCGGGTTCACGCAATTGGACACATTACAATGTGTACACCGAACCCCATTGTACAGCGGAGGGAATTTATGCACGTGCATAATTGTGCATAATTGTGCATAATGTACAATTTGGCTGATTGGCATGATTGTGCATAATCGTGCATAATGTTCTGCTTGACTCTTGTCCAATGCAGTTCATTATTGTGTTTATCATGGAAAATTTTGTCCACTAAAATGCACCTGCACTTGTTTCCGCTGCTGAAGATGCTTTGCAAGACGATGAAGTTCTTCAATCGTCTGAAAATGAGGAAGAACGTGGTGCCCCTCCTGCTGCCAAACGATAGAAGGTTAGCAGTCCCGGGATCCCTCTTGTTTGCAATCCCCTTGTGTCTTCGTCGAATGCATTGTGCATAATCGTGCATAATTGTGCATAATTGTGCATTGCATAATCCAAGGCCCGTGCGTACATAATACCCCCCCCCTGCATTGTATGCGTGTACTCCCCACCATTCACGTTTTGCCTTGTGGTAAGCGTTCCCGGTTACCGCCTGATTTCCGCCTGATTGTGCATGATTTTCACTTCGGTACATTTTGGTATACTATGCTCAGCTTCATCACAGTGGAGTGGCCACACACCTCGTCGCGCAGTCTAGAGAGGCAGATTCGAGTCCTGGCTCGTCCGTGTGGTCATGTGGTCAACATAGATCTCGTGCCCATCCGCGAGCAATAACGCCTCGCCCAGCAGCGAATCGTATGGAAGCATGCACTGCATTGTTTTTCCTCTCTGTGTGAAACCGACTGGTGCCCCCAATTGGTAGGGCCGAATGAGTGCCAGCTTTGCACCGAGAAGGGGTTGTCCTTTTTCACTGGTGCGTGAAGTTCAGGTCATGAACATCACGGCCCTTTTCAGGAGGGAACATGTGTTGTAACTCCCTGAGCTCCCGTCATGGTGCATCTTTTATGATGTGCCGAGATAGTTGAGCACCCCAACCAAGAAGGGGACACATGAGATTTTGGCTGCGGCAAACACTTTCATCGCTGTGATTCAATGTCGGAGTGTGCTAGACGCTATGCCGAACAAACATGATGTTTGAATGGTGTTTACCATGTCACAGAGCTTGTGTTGCTGATGAGGCCCTGCTTGTGGGTGAACTGGTACCTTTGCACATGCAATAGACACATCCTGAGCCTTGCCCAGTGTCCACGTGGAGTCGACGGTTTCAGGTCGGTTGCGGCTTTGGCTAACTCTAGTGAGAGCGAAACAATCAAGATTGTGCCACTTCACATTTTCATGGTCTATGGATGGGGACATTCAGTCAATCAGAACGGACATTGCTCCCCCTCTGCTGATACATCCATTCAGTCGATCAGAACGGACCATTGCTCCCCCTCTGCTGATACATCCATTCAGTCGATCAGAACGGACATTGCTCCCCCTTTTCCAAAAACATCCATTCAGCCACGTATCTCCTGCTAAGGGAACCAACGGGACAACGGCTGAAGGCCAACAGGCGCCCCGTTGGGCACATGCACCCCCTGCACAATGTACGAGGGGGCAACCTCAAACTGGATTTGCAGATCTCCAAAGAAACACCGGCAACCGTGCTGGTGGCGATCGCCCTGCCACTAGGGTATTCCCTTCCGGACCCTTTTCACCCGCGCGACGTGACTCCGACCCAGGCACGCACTCCCACACACGCCCACCCCACTGATTGCGCGCCGGATAAAAAAGCTGCTGGCCCAGCCCCCGACCTCACATAATCGGTCCAAAGCCGTCCACTACCTCACCCAACATCCTGGTACACCCTACATGGCAGATCCAAAGACCTTTGCATCCTCGCACTATGCGCATTCCCAGGTATGTTTCACCCCACGCTGGTCGAGGGGAACGCTGTCGGGGCCGCGGGCGCCGAGGCGCTGGCCGAGCTCAAGGACAGCCCCGGGCTCGGCACGCTGTCCCTGAACCTCTGGCGGAACGCCGTGGGGGGCAGCGGGGCGCGCGCGCTCGCGGCGCTGCGGCACTGCCCGGCGCTGCACACCCTCGACCTGAACCTCTGCTCGAACAGCGTCGGGGGCGTGCTCGCTGGCGGCGTTGCGGGGCTCGGCGTCGCTGCAGGCGCTGCAGCTGAATCTCTGCAACAACGAAGTGGGGGACGAGGGGGCGGGGGCCCTAGCCGCGCTGGGGGGCGCGCGCCGCGTGCACACCCTGGCCCTCAACCTCGCCTACAACAAGGTGGGGCTGCGGGGCGCGGGGGCGCTGGCGGCGCTGCGGGCCGACGCGGGGGTGCGCGCCCTCCATGTGGACCTGTCGTTCAATGCGGCCGCGGCGTAGGGGCCGCGGGTGTGCGCCGCGCGCGCGCCGCAGGTGCCCCGGAGACGTGTGCCCCTGACAAAGACGGGTGGGGGGAGCATTGGGGAGCATGCGAGGCAGGGTCACGACGGTCTGTGGTGCAGCATCACCCGATGGAGATGGGTGAGGCCGGACTGCCATGTGTTCAGTTCGGGAGAGCGCCATGCAGCCAATGCACATGCACAAGTCCGACATGCGGGGTCCGGTCCCCGACACCTCACGGCATGTGTCACCATGCCACTGCAATCCTTCTTTAGCCCGACGTGGTCATCGATGTCACCTAGATACAGAACGAGAGCATATGGAAATTTGGTATTTTCATGCAAACCCTCCATAAACGTGAACAGTAATTCAATTATGCATTCGATATCCGCCCGCCACAAGTTATCAAGTGAAATGTCGTGCAGTGCTATGGACATAGGCCGCGGTCAGTCGAGCTTTCGTGTCGTTGTCCATAGCCCGCCCGATTGGCGCTCCACAGACGGCGTGAGCGATGCGGGGCCCCGCATGCGCATCTCAACAGCCCGTACCCAGTGTGTGACTCAGTAATACCCGCCCAAACCGCATGTGCCACTCGCTAGGGCCCGGCCGCATCGCGGCGCTCTGCGGGGCCACACGTCGGGCGTGGGTTGGTTGGGCTGGTTAACGCGGTGCGGGTGGTGAGACCAGCAGGCGGACTCCGGGGCCCCGCATCGACATCTGCGGTGAGTCCCAGCGAGGGCCGCGTGCGCCGCGGGGTGCGGCATCGACCCCGGGGGCGCTCCTAGTGAGCGCCCCGCGTGTTCCTAGTGAGCGCCCCGCGTGTTGTGTAGTCCGACGTGGAGGTGCGGGGCAGTCCCAGCGAGTGATCCGCTGGAACGCCAGCCCGGCACTTCCGCCCCCGAACTGAACCGAGTCTGTCGCCCGGCGGAGCGACCGTTTGCCTCCGAGCCACCCCCTGCCCCCCCTCTTCCCCCGGGCGCGCCGGTGTTCCGGTTCGCGGTGTTGCTTCGGCGTCCGCGTGTCCAGCGTCGCGGGCGGGGCCGTCCTGTGCCGCTGACTTTCCCGCCACCACCGGCGGGCGGCGGTCAGCCCACGATGGGCGTCTGCCGGAGGGGGGGCGCGCGGCCGGGCGATCAATGAGAAGTGCGCACTCGCGGTCCCCGTCCTCCTTTTGAACTGTGGGAGTCCCGGCCCACGGGCACACCCCAGCCCCCACTCGTTGCGCGCGTCTGTGGCTGTGGGAGACTTTGGATGAGGGAGGCGGCTGGCCTCTCTATGAACTGTTTCGCGGATTGACTTGTGCGTCTGCCAGAATGCTCTGCTTTGTTGTCACTCATGGTGACCCGCAAGAGGGGCCTTGTGTGTTGTATTGTGTGCCATTGTCGACTGTGGGACGGTGAGTTGAGAACCTCGCAGTTTGAGCAAAGCTTGTGATGAGATCATTAAACGGGGAGTTCCAAAACAACCCGCCCCCCATTGGACAGCCCCCCCCCCCCCCCCTCCTGCACTGCACAGCCCGGGGGGGGGGGGGGGGCGGGGCCTTGTGCCAAAGCCCCCCGGGAGGGGGGGTGGAGGAGGGCGTCACTTGCCGCAAAAGTCCACCGCGCCAAGAGCGCCGAAGAATGTGTTTCCTCCGGCCACAATGAGCGGAAGGGCCCTGTTTGGGTCCCCGGGTATGATGCCCTCCCGGTGGCATTGGGGGCCCGTTCCTCCCGGGGCTTCGGAGGGACGGGCACCCGGTGCCGGTTCTCCGGCAGATGCGGGATGCTGATGTGATTTGATGAGTTTTGACGGAAGCGGAAGGTAGACACGGGCGTCGGACAGCAGCCGTGCGGCTGCCAGGCATGGCCGGACGGTGGTGGATGCCTCTGCTGGGACTTCGGGGACCGTTCTGTCAAACGCCTTGACAAGACCCGCAAGTCAAGACCATTACGGGCACCGTGGCATCGCCACGCTTCCGCGCCCCGACCAGGGCCACACACTTGGGACTGGCGGATGCAAAGACAAACTTTGGCGGGCATTCCTCCGGGGGGCCTGGGGGGACTGCCGCGCGTTCTGGGGGGGCTGTCCATGGGGGCGGGGGGTATGTATGTTGATTTTGTGGGCGGTGCACGTGGGGTGTGTGAAGGTCGCCCGGGTTGCGACCCGCGGTGGAGGCAACGCGGCGGTATCGGCGAGAGATGTCGGGCCATGACCGCGGCTACCCCCTTGCAATGACGTGCCTGTACACACACGAATGCGCGCACTTGCACGGTACGCGTGCGCACAGATATGCAGACAAAGCCCACATGCTCTCCCCCCCCCCCCTCAGGGATGTATTAGAACGGCCGTAGGAGCACCGTAGGAGGAGGGGCTGGACCCCCTCCTCCCCTCCCAATTCAAAATGTTTGAGGCTGACAGCCAAAGTTTTGCTTCAGTGCCAAGAGGATTTAAGCTTAACAAGTTTCGGCCGGCCTTCGGTCGGTGACCAAAGGGGGACCTAAGGAGGGGAGGGGTCCCAGCCAAACCCCCCTCCCCCCCCCCTTCAGACCCTCCCCCCCCTCTCCCCCTTCTAATACATCCCTGCCCCCCCCCCCCCCCCCCACGCGCCTCAATCCATGGGTCTCCATCATTGATGTTGTCAGCCACACGAAAATACCTGTGCGCCCGATGTTGTGGCAGATGCTGGCGGGCCCACGCCAGAGACCGCCAGGGGAGGGGGGGCCAGTTTAGCCGTTTCGGACCCCCCAACTGGCTTCATGCTACCTTCCACGGGCTGTCTTGCAGGGTCACTCGCACTGTGCCACCGATGTTGAGGTCACGCGTGACGCCCGGCTGACCTTCAGGTTGGCGTTGGTTGACTTCAGTTGGCACGTCTGGCCCTTGCAGGTGGTGTGCCTTGCGGTTGCTGCTTCTGGGGTTGGTTCCGGGACCGTCACCCCAACAACGGGCGCGGTGCACAACCTCCCCATCCCCCCTTCCCCAGGGTTGCAGCTCGCTGCTGAGCGGGACCAACACGCCACGGATGATCCGTTTGCCAGCCCACCAACCAGAGTTCAGCCCGTGCAGAGCCTGTACCGGCCGTCTTCCGTGGTGTTGCCTGTGCAATTCCCCCCGCGGCCCCCCGTGGATACTCATGGAATGCATCCGGCCCTCAATCCTTGCGCGCAGCCCCCGATCCTTGCGCGTGGCCCCCAATCCTTGCGCGCGGCCCCCAATCCGTGCGCGTGGCCCCCGATCCTTGCGCGCGGCCCCCAATCCGTGCGCGCGACCCCCGATCCTTGCGCGCGGCCCCCAATCCGTGCGCGTGGCCCCCAATCCTTGCGCGCGGCCCCCAATCCGTGCGCGCGACCCCCGATCCTTGCGCGCGGCCCCCAATCCTTGCGCGCGACCCCCGATCCTTGCGCGCGGCCCCCAATCCTTGCGCGCGACCCCCGATCCTTGCGCGCGGCCCCCAATCCTTGCGCGCGACCCCCGATCCTTGCGCGCGGCCCCAATTCTTTCGCGCGGCCCCCGATCCTTGCGCGCGGCCCCCAATCCTTGCGCTGGTCCCTGCAGCCTTTCTTGCGGGTGTTTGGGCAACAGCCTACGGCGCTCTATTGCAGGGGGTGCATGGCAGGCGGGCAAGTCTGCAGCTGCATGTGGGCGCATCCTGTGCCGCTTGCGTGCTTCGCAGACACTCCTCTCACAGTACGTGCCTCTCCTCTTTCTATTGGCCACTCCCCCTACACAGTCCCCCAGGGGGGGTTGGACCGTCACTCAGCCCAAATGTCCTCGGCACCAAAGGCGCCGGAGAAAACTTTTCCTCGAGTTACGATGGAGTTGTAATGCAAAGGCCCGGTTTGGGTCCTCGGGCACGATCCCTTGGGGCAGGGCGTCATTTGGTGACCGTTCCTCCCAGCGGTTTGGGGGGGGGGGGGGATTGCCGCGCGTTCTGGGGGCACGGTGCGGGGGGGGGGGGGGTTGGCACGAGGCCATGGTGTTGGTTGGTTTGCGTTTGGCGGCGCCTATTCGCCTATTGGGCTGTGGTGGTGGGGGCGGGGGGGCAGATGTCCTTTTGTTGGAGGTCGTCTGCGAATGAAAGCATGGTAAGAATAGTAACAAGCGGAGTTGACCCTCTGTCTTTCACTCTCTTGCGTGCACTGACATCCACTCTGCGGATTCGCTTGACCTTCTGCTTCTTCTGTGCGCATACTGGAGGGCAGGGCTTGAAGCTGGCCAGGCTGCTGCATACCACGGGCGCATGCCGCGGGGCGACCCCAGTCTGACTGCCCCCCTGATCTGCTCCGACTGCAAACCCGTGCCGTGCTGCCTCGACTCTCACCTTCGCTGGCATGGCTCAGTGCATCATCCGTGACGTTCTGTCCCGGTGCGTGCGCATCACTGGGGCTGGGAACGCGCAGGGCTACACCCCCACCCCCATCTGAGGCCGATGGGCACCACCACCTAATGGAGGGAAAGGCCAAGGGAAAGGAAAGGGAAGTAGAGAGGAAAAAATAGGTTCCGGAGGAAGAGGAAGGACAAAGGGTGGTGAGAGGCTGATGGGCCTATGGGGGGAAAGTGTCCAAGGGAAGGGCAGCGAATGGCGATCGGCCAGTAGGCGCCGCCCGCTGCAGACGAGAACAACACACCATGGCAACATACCAAAAACCCCACCCCTGTCTCCTGAGCCCCAAACCTGTGCCAATTGGGGGCAGTTTTTTTTTCAGTGGGTCGCGGTGGTGCCCTCCTTGCAATCCCCCCCCCCCCCCCGGGGGGGAGACCGTCATTTCACTGTTTTGCTACGCAATATCTATTGCAGGCATTTGTTCCCCACTGTCACACATACGTTCTTGCATTGCTTTCCCATTACTTCCAATCAGTCACCTGCGTGTATTCTGCGATATTCTCTCTCCAAAGGCGGTGTACAGGGTGTACAAGAGCAAAGCCAGCCCCCAAACAGGCTGGTCAGGTTGCGCAACCGGCCGCTAAAGCGGCTGCCAGACAAAAAAAAACAGCCCCATGCTCCAGTGCCTCCTCCTCATTAGCCGGTGCCACACACCCTGTGTGCAACAGTTCAAAGTGGGCTATTCTCGTACCCAGAAATTCTTTACCGTTCCTTTGGACCCCCAACAACATTTGTGTTGCATGAATCACGTTGGCAGAGCATCGATGCAAAAGTCGCTTTACCTGTGTTCTGTTTGCTTGCATCAGTGGAGGGTACCACAGTTTGCCTTGAAATACCCTTGCAATCCCCCCCCCCCAGGGGGAGACCGTTGCGCACTGCAAGGGGAGATTTCAACGGGGAGGGGGGGGCTTGGCACGCATGGTACTTTCACGCAGGCAAACGGTATCAGCTCGTTGGGCGTCTTTGCAGATTGATTTGTGCGTTCGCCAGAATTTTTGTTGTTTTGTTGTCACCCATGGTGAACGGCACGAGGGGGTGTTGCCCCTTTGTGTGTTGTGTTGTGTGCTATTGTGGACTGTGGGTCGGTGAGTTGAGAACCTCGCACTTTGAGCAAAGCTTGTAATGAGACCATGGCCTTGTGTGTGTTCAAAATGCTCGTAATTTAATGGGGAGTTCCAAAATGCCCCATGCCTGCTGAAAAAAACAAAAGAAAAAAGAATTCTCCCCCATCCCCCTTCTCTACCGGCGGGTGTTGGAGTCCAGAAGTGCAGTGTTTCGGTGTGCAAGGTTGCCGAAGTTCTTAACTAACTACAAGCCCCTCGCAGATCCGAACCATCTGGGACAAGGTGAACGCATATGCTGCACGTTGTGTGCCTAAACCCACTCCTCTATTGACCCTCTGCTGCTTCCATGGCCAACATCCGCCCTGCTCGCGTTTCAATCCGTTTATGCTTCGGTGTCCCCTCCAGTGCGTGCGCGGGCGTGTGTGTGTGCATGCGCGGCGGTTTTTGCCCTCAAAAATTTTCCGGCGCTTTGAATCGACTGAGCTCACAACAGAGGAAAGTCCGATGGTGCCAGTCGAGCAAAGCCGGTGCAGCGTGCACGCCGTAGTGGCAGTCAGGCAGGCAGCAGGAGAAGGTTTGCTGCCACACACCCTTTGTCTCGGGCAGGGCCCATGTGGCACGACAATACGAGTGCCGCAAGGCCTGCCCGAAGAGGGAAGCCCCCTTTATTCCCCATTATTCCCCCTGAGGTTCAACCGGGTTTGGCATTGAGAATCAATATGCACTTATGCCTTACTGTGGAGTGCATGACCTCTTGTTTGTGTTTGTCTGGTTATTAATGAGGTCTCACCCCCCTTTATTCCCCTGTACACATATCGTTTACCCCCCCTCCACGTTTGATTTCCTGGGATGCCATGACCTCCTGTTATACCTTATACCATGTCCCTCCCCGCCGAGTCTGCTTGTAGAGGCACCGTCGTTACGCCCTCCGCCCTTGCGCTGGCCCAGCCTTGTCTACGCACGGCAGCCCGCCTGCCGTCCGTCGTCTTCGTCACCGCAGTGTTTCGGCTTAAGAGCGTGAGGCGACGTGTACGTGAGCGGGTTGTGGTGGAATAGAGGGGCTGGGTGGCCGCGTGCAAGCACAGTCTTCCGTACGCACACGAGCCCTGTGCCTGACTTTTGGCCGTGCTTGCCCGAGGGGAAGGGGGTGGCAACTGAAGGCCCGGTGCTTGCAACGTGCCCATTCACCGCCACAGCAAAGGCAGTGCAATATGTCCCATGGGGGGTTCCGGGAGAGTACAGGGCGTGTGTCCACTGGACACGCGCCGGCGCAAAGCTGAAACCCAATCATACCAAAGTCACCGTTCAAAAGGCGCTTGCTTTGCAAACGTTAAGCAAGACATAGGAATTCCGCATTCCAGAGGGTGCCGATGGGCTCTCTCCCTCTGTTATAAGATCGGGTGCGTGTGTTTCCACGGGTCATCAGGTATACATTTTGGTATACTATGCTCAGCTTCATCACAGTGGAGTGGCCACACACCTCGTCGCGCAGTCTAGAGAGGCAGATTCGAGTCCTGGCTCGTCCGTGTGGTCATGTGGTCAACATAGATCTCGTGCCCATCCGCGAGCAATAACGCCTCGCCCAGCAGCGAATCGTATGGAAGCATGCACTGCATTGTTTTTCCTCTCTGTGTGAAACCGACTGGTGCCCCCAATTGGTAGGGCCGAATGAGTGCCAGCTTTGCACCGAGAAGGGGTTGTCCTTTTTCACTGGTGCGTGAAGTTCAGGTCATGAACATCACGGCCCTTTTCAGGAGGGAACATGTGTTGTAACTCCCTGAGCTCCCGTCATGGTGCATCTTTTATGATGTGCCGAGATAGTTGAGCACCCCAACCAAGAAGGGGACACATGAGATTTTGGCTGCGGCAAACCACTTTCATCGCTGTGATTCAATGTCGGAGTGTGCTAGACGCTATGCCAAACAAACATGATGTTTGAATGGTGTTTACCATGTCACAGAGCTTGTGTTGCTGATGAGGCCCTGCTTGTGGGTGAACTGGTACCTTTGCACATGCAATAGACACATCCTGAGCCTTGCCCAGTGTCCACGTGGAGTCGACGGTTTCAGGTCGGTTGCGGCTTTGGCTAACTCTAGTGAGAGCGAAACAATCAAGATTGTGCCACTTCACATTTTCATGGTCTATGGATGGGGACATTCAGTCAATCAGAACGGACCATTGCTCCCCCTCTGCTGATACATCCATTCAGTCGATCAGAACGGACCATTGCTCCCCCTCTGCTGATACATCCATTCAGTCGATCAGAACGGACCATTG